>JAFIRS010002972.1:0-166605 GCA_018342105.1 Gonioctena quinquepunctata
ATAATATATAAATATATATATTTTTTAAAAAGAAACTCCAAGAAGCAAAAAAAATTTTCAGGCCTTCTAATTCTGAGCTTAGAGAACCTGAGTTAGGTTAACTTATCTATTACAGTTTTTGACCTATGTTGATTTTTCTGAAAAAAATTACCGCCGTAGTAGTTTACAAAAAAAAAATAATCTCGCAAACCGTTGAAAATTATATTCGTGGCGCAGTTAGCTGAAAGAAGGCTAACTTTTGATGTCCCATCAAAGGTCCCATTTTGTACGATATGAGCGTAAACGATTTTCAAATGTTGCATTAATTTTTTTTCAAAAACTGAATTTTTTCAAGAAACACCTACTATTTTTTTACACCATTCGGAAGGAAATTGAATTTTAAGGTGAGTTACTCAAGCATTCCCTATACCTAACACCAACCTCTATCGTGGTATTCAATAAAAATCAAGAAATTACCATTGAAACAACAGACATTTGTAATACTTTACTCAAAAATCTGGATTCTTCTTCAATAACACAAGAAAAATAATATATTAACGAACTTTCACCCTACCCCAAATATAAAAGTCTAAATGGGCAAGATCAGGAGATCTTGCAGACCACAGAAATGGCCCTCGATTTCCCCAGCAACGTTGGTCGAACAAGAATGTCAATTTGGCATCCACAGTACTTGTATTCTGCAGTGGTACCGGATTCTATAACCAAAATACACGTGGATATAATACAAACTTACTGATAAACATTTCCTTATATGTAATTTTTATGTTGCTTTCAGGTTTTAATAATTTTTACCACTTTGTAAATTAAGAAAAAGGAGTAGAATGAGATGAGAAAAAAATTCTTTATTTTTTTTAGGAAGATTTCAATAGAAATACTACCTATTGGTCCAGATATCACAAGACTTTCAAAAAGTTTTGATATTTCTTTGCGGATCATGGTCCACAGTACCCAAAATACCATCAATTCTAAAGTTTATAAATCTGTACCCCGTAGGTAAAGGACACCATATTCATATCCAAAAACATGGACATGGTGACCTTTACCTCTGTGTTACAGAAATATATATAAATATAGGTTTCTTGAACCAGGAAATTACAATGGAGTTTGAGTTTCTTGGGGTTTTGGTTCTTTTGTGAATGAGAATTCTCCTTTTAGGAGAAAAACATTGAATTTGTCGACGTTTCGACCATGTCCACGGTCTTCTTCAGGAACTATTCTCACTTCCATATTAACCAGCCTCCTTATCGGGTTGCTCTCGTGCTTTTTACGAAGAAAAAAGATTAACAACAAAGTATCGCGCTTAATAGCGACAACACTACGAGGAGAAGGAAAAAAAAAACATAATTATGGAAAATGTCCCATAAAAATAATTCCTATGCTGCTTATAACTTTACTTTCATTCAAAATAATGGTCCAGCTAATTTTTCCTAGTCCCTGAAGCAGACCGTGGACACGGTCGAAACGTCGACAAATTAAATGTTCATCTCCTAAAAGAAGAATTCCATGTATATATATATATATATATATATGTATATATATATATATATATATATATATAAATATATACATGGGATATAACGAAATTTGTCAACAAAGTGGAAGCCACATTTTTCAACCGAATGGAACGAAATTTGGCACGAATATATTTATCATCAATGTCTCGGATGAGTTTTGAAGATGGGACAAATCGGTTAAAATCTTTCAAAATGGTGGCTACTGAATAATTGAAAAAAATCTCAGTCTCTCATTGTCATACCAATATCGGCAAACTATAGGTCTTTTGATAGAGCTTGATAGAGCAACTCATCTATTTATCTAAGATGTACACACACAAAAAATTAGTGTAAATTACAGTTCACGAGAATTAATAATTTGTGTATACCCTATATGCTTGCTACTTTCATTTGAGGTTCATTCGCTGGTGCTAATCAGATACTGTTTGAGTTTTCCTTCCACTGACAAACAGAAACAGTTCTCGATATTGAAAAGTTATTTATATTTTTCACTGCAATGAAGTATGCTATTGATGTCTTTCTGTAGGGTCACACAATCTCTAACGGTTTGTTTATCTTTGTAAACACCATTTCGAGAATTTTACTTGTTCAAGAAGGTCGTTAATAAACATTATGGAAAGCAGTGGCCCCCAATTAGGTCCAGAAGTTATTCATTTTGGAAATATTGGAACGTACTTCCTTATCGCGCGTTGCGAAAGAGGGCTAGACGGAATAAATTAAGACCAAAAGTTGTAACGAGACTTTCGCTATGGTTATAAGCCGTGCGGCGTGCGCGTGTTTCTCTGTCTGTCTCTCTCTCTCTCTCTCTCTCTCTCTCTCATAGAAAGCAAGCCAGTTATTTTCGTTTCGTCTTTCTATTTCACATTGAACAGTGTGGTGTCGCGACGATTATTTTTGTTGAGTGTATACAGGTTTTTTGTACATAATAAATAATAAAAAATAATAACAATAATGAATCCTGACAGTGTTTCTGCACAAGTTCCGGATATTGCTGATGGAGTTAGGTAAGTAGAGATTTTATACAGACAATAATAAATGCTTATGTATTTTTAGCAAGTACGCATTATAACCTCTCTTTACTATTGTGCTAACCAAGTCATACGCGTTATAATCTCTCCATTATTGTGTGTTTAGCAAGTGTACGCGTCATAACTTTAATAAATTCAAAAGCAAATTATATTTTAATATTACAATATCAATGCGTATGTATTTAGCAAGCCGTGGGTGTTCTAACCTATACGCTGTTGTGTTTACGGAGTCGAGAGAGTATATATATATATATATATATACACACACACACACTCTGTTGTGTTTACAAAGTCCCGCGCATCTATGACGTGTACGAAAGAATAGACAGACAGAGTGCATATGTGCATATATATATATATAAAATATTATTATAACTTAAAAAAAAAATTATTACAATTCCTTCACTAATTAATCGAAAGGAACTTCGTTCCATCCAGCTGTCCCTTGACACCTCTCAAGTTTTTTTTATTTTATTTTACCACAAAATGGTGAATTTTGTGATAATTTCGCAATGGTTTCATCTATTTGAGGGAAAACTTGTTCATTTCATGTAAAAGGAGAGTTTGTCTCTGAATTGGAGTTTTAATTGAAGAGTGGAAGAACGCGTCTCTTCAAGGGATCCCGATTTATTCCAGATGTTGGAATTAATGAGATATGTGTGATGTTTGTTAGTTATGGTCCATACAGTGTACCTTTTGAAGTATAAACACTAAATTCAATATTTCTACTAAATTGTACTGAATTTTATTAATTGAATGAAATAAACAATGATACTCAACTTATGAATGTCCTTTTTTACTGAAGTTTAAAGCCGACAAGGATTATGTGATTATACTCTTGTTTTCCACATATTTGTTCATTGATATCTTTTACTTTTGTCAAATTTTAACTTCAACTTGTGTATATTTCATCACTAGCTGACCCGACCTGTCCAAATTTCTATATTCTTTAAAATGTTTTTCCTGAAAACTCTCGTCGCGTAGAATTTCTTTTTATTACAAGCTTTCCAGTTCAAAATTTGTAACCCATTTTTGGAGAACTTTCCGACATCCGATTGAGCTGAAATTTGGCAGGTGTTCATGTTTCCGGTGACAATGCATGACTAAATTTTTGTTAGAGACAAAAACAAAATGGCGGCTCGAAGATGGCGACGAGTTTTGTGATTATGGTATGATTTGATTCAAAATTGGTATGTGGAAGTTTTGGCGGACGGAGATTGTGAATTTTCGTCAAATTGAAAAATTCAACATGGTGGCTCCAAGATGGCGGACAAGTTTTGTGATTATGGTCCGATTCGATTCAAAATTTGTATGTGGGGGTTTTCGGAGTCGGATATTATGAATTTTTTGTCGTTATTTATGGAATTGAAATTACTGCTAATGGATTTTTTGTTGAAGAAAAAACAAAATAGCGATCCAAGATGGCGAACGAGCTTTAGGTTTATGGTCCGATTCGATTGAAAGTTGGTATGTGGGGGTTTCCGGGATCGAATATTTTCTTCAAAATTCATAAAATCAAAATGGCGGCTCCAAGATGGACGATGATCTCTGTGTTTATGGTCCGATTCTATTAAAAATTCAAGATGGCGGACGAGTTTTGTAATTATGCCCCGACATACCAATTTTGAATTGTTATGTCGGGGTTTTTGGGGTCAAAGATTATGAATTTATGCGAAGATTACTGATTTTTAGTTTAAATTCATAAATTGAAGATGGCAACTCCAAGGTGGCGGATGAGTTCTTCTTTAGATGGTCTCCTCATTGAAGGACTAGATAGCTCAGAACTTATAGGAAAAAAGGCCTCATAATAACGATGCTTTAACAAAAATGCATAGATTAAGGCGTGCTTAAGTACTAAAAAGCACAACATAAAATAATTGATAAAAAACCTTTTTAAAGACAAGCTTTCATTCAAATGCACTAAAAAGTAAAAAATAATTATTTTGAATGTGTGACGTTATAGATTCAAAAGCTTGTCGCTTTTGTATTCCAACTGAAAACTTTGCGCGACAAGCTGTTGTATCTATAACTCGCGGAATAACCTACGTCGCACATCCAAATGAATTATTTTTTACTTTTTATTGCATTTTTAAAAAGTCTTTATTGATTATTTCTTCCTGTTTTTCTTTCTGTTGTTCCATCTAGGTTATGCTTTTGATTCTGTACCCCGTTTTATTATATATATATATATATATATATATATATATATAAAGAATAATAAGTGATATAATGAAACTTATATATCACATAAATACCTGCTATGTTTGTTTTACAATTTTCCTATATATTTTGCTGTTCTGGAACTTTGTACCATTTTCTAGTCCAAGAGCACTGGAATTTATCTATTGTCATAAGTATGTACATTCAATTTGCACAACCTATAAATTATTATAGGAATCAAAATTCACGAATGAACTTTGGATCTCAATTAGACAAAATAATACTCAAGTTGAAACATCCTGTATGATAAAATCTAAGCAGAAGGAAACATGAGAGTGAACTGTCAAAACATTTCGATGGAATGTGATTAGAAATAATAAGAGTGAGCACAGGAAATTGTTAAAGATGAATTGCAACAAATTTTGTATATATAATATAAGCTATAGAATTATAAATTGTGAATAAAGTCCATAGAATACTGTAGAATAAGAAAAACATTCCTAGAAAGTGAGCAACAAACCTAAATTGTGTGAGATTAAACAAAAAGTGATGGTTGCCAGGAAGAAAAATAACAAGCTTGAAAAGGAGGTGAAATTATTTTTGGAAAAGGAAGCCGTACAACAATTTTATCAGCAATAGAATGTGAAAATATTACAAGAAAGTAAACAAATCAACCAGTATACTATATAAAACATTCAGAGACGAACAAGAGTACAAATTACAAAGAAGAGACCACTCACCTTTCAAAATAAGTCTCAGCTGTGACGCTGCTTCCACAGAGAAACTACAAACGAAGAATACTTCCAGGATTTTTGAGAATAACCAACAGGTTCTTCCAAGCCCAAATCTAAACCAAGTGAACGTATTCGTATCAGACACTTATTTCGGGTACTTTTATGACTTTTGCCCACTGTTTTGAATATTATTCCTTATATTTGCTCATAACCTGAACTAACCGATGAACTCATATTTATTAATTACATTATTGAGCATGAGCAAAGATCTTGACATTATTATTTCACTGTTTTTTTTAAAATTAAGTTAGATATCGCAGGTTAGGTCGTTTTTAAGGATTGATTTGAATAAAAGAAACATTATTTGACCATTTTCTGAATTCATTAATTATCTGTTTGATCACATAACCAATATTTCACAAAACAGTACATTCCACATTGACTTCAGGCAGAGCAAGGAGGTGGCACCACTGAATCCTAACTTGAGAGAGGACGATCTCATGTCTCCTCAGGCGTACCGACAGATTTGGGATAAGGTAAAAGAATACAGGTAAAAGATTATTTGAAAAAGAATAAGCATACATAGCCGGATATTTATTACTGTGATGATAGGTATTTACTTTTAAAAATTATCAAATTAAAAAGAAATCAATTAATTGAACTTATCATAACAAATTACTTATTATGATGACTAGTTGTTATTAAAAAAAATTGCAATAACAATAATTATAACAAATTAGTCTCATCATAATAATAATATATATTTATATGTATATATTATATATTCCTGAAAACTTTTCCATGACCAAAGAATTACTACGCATATCCATCGCTCGAATAGTGTTATGGTCTTCAAAAATCCTATAGAAAAAAGTACATTACATTTTTCCCGAATCCAATAACTTTTCTAATAAAAACTTTTTAACAAAAAATTAAAACGACGGAAAATCAACTGAAATGCAAAAAATAAAATAAACCTTCTTAGTCTTAATGATAATTGAGCTCCTAAACTAATGTGAGTAACTAATTTTGAGTCGGCGCCAAACAAACTAGCAATTGAATTAAGTAAAGCGTAAAATGATGGCAGCGTGATGCACGGCGGCGTTTCGATTATTTCTTCGAAGTAATATAATGATGAAAAGGGAAACATTCTCAATTGAATATTGATAGAAAGATTTTTCTGTGAATTGAAAAATCCACGATTAAAATGAAGTTATTTTTTCTTTGCCTCATTCATCTTTATGAGTTCTTAATTAAGACTGGAATAGAAAATCAAATAACTATCTGAATGAAAATGCAAATTTTCAATTTCAGATTTTTTCTTTTGAGTTAGGGCCTTTCAGAATATCTATCAGATGTAGTTCAATGTCCAGCGTGGCTTTAGCCGGGGAAGTAGTTGTTTTCTGTTAGACATTCACAAAAAATAACTTCATTTTAATCGTGGATTTTTCAATTCACAGAAAAATCTTTCTATCAATATTCAATTGAGAATGTTTCCCTTTTCAACATGAATACCCCACAAGAGGTTATCTTGACGATGGAAGATAGTGACTAAAGTTTATCTTTCAGTCGCAGATGATTCCACATCTGATTTTATGAACATCCTGTTTATATTTTCAACAAATTAATATAATGATCTTCGTTGAATGTTTGTTTGGCTCCGACTAAAAATTAGTTACTCACATTAGTTTAGGAGCTCAATTTTGCTTTTCAGTTGATTTTTCGTCGGTTTAAATTTTTGTTAATTTTTTTTTATTTTTTACTTTTTTGTGTCTGAAATCAACTAACAACTATCTACTCAATTGACTCCAGGTATCCATTTTGTTGAAGTGTCATCAGAACTACCTATATGTGTGCTAAGTTCCAACAGAATCGGTTCACAGATGAAAAATTATTAATCCCCTATTTTGCTACCCTTAGGGGGTGGATTATTCCTTTCCAAATCCAAAAATGACCAACTTCGAAGTATACCCTATCCAATCAAGAAAGAATCATCGAAATCGAACTGCTCTGTGAAAAGTTATGCGTGATCATATATAGAAAAAATATACGCGTCGACTAGAGAACCTCCTTCTTTTTGATTTCGTCGGTTGAAAAAAACTTTTATTTTCCTGAAAACTTTATTTGGACTATAACAAACAACAAAACATATTTTGTGTTTAATTTGAGTGATAAAAAAAAACAAAAAAAATTGTGTGGTCACGCCCTTGGATGGAACCCGGGCCCTTGAAGTTACAAAACATATGCGCTCTTAGCAGATATTCCTTTTGTTGGCCAATTCTTTTTTATATTCCCGAATTTCCTAATTTACGTGAAAACCATCCTCGGGCTATTACGAACATTTAAAAGAAAATAGCAGAATCGGTCCAGCCGTTCTCACGTATTGAGCTTACAACGACATTTTTATTATATAAATACTCCATCTTGAGACTTTCTACCTTACTCACCTGATTTGAATACATTTTCATACAATACACATTATATTAATAACAGTAACTCCTATGTAGTCTCTGAAGATGACCTTATAGGAGTCGAAACGTCGGCAACAGATGATTAGTGGTGTTGATAGTTCTAACCTTGTCCCATCCAACACTCAACTCTCAAAATACATGTTATATCGTAAACAATTTTCAATCGAGAATGTTTTATTTTTCAACATAACCTTCCAAGAGGTTATATTTCAGTCGCAGATAATTCTAAATCTGCTTTCATGTACTTCCTGTTCATATCCTCACAGAATCTGATTCAACAACTAATTATATTAATCATGACCAATCCCAGTTTATTCAAATTTGATTTTTTGTTACAGTGTGTTGTTAATTCCTTGGTATGTAATCCAAGCAATGAAGGTATAAAAGGGGCTTTCGCAACAAAAGGTCAAAGGAGTTCTAATTCGGTAGATTTGTACAGTTTGATGTCCTCATTAATTTTTCTAGAGGTTTGGTTGGGATGTGGATCAATAAATTCGAAGAAAAACTATTGCAAAATAAACAATAGTTTTTCTTCTCTAGAAAAGTAAACTCAGGATCACCAAACTACGAAGCCGTAGAAGTGCCACACTTTTTTATATTTTGCAATTCCGACTTATCAAAAATGTTTTTTCAAATGAAATATCCTATACATTTTCACTCGATTCCTTTGGAAGAGTGTTTCTCAAAAATATAGGGTGGTATGGGTTTATACCAGGCAATTCGGAAGTTATGGTGGAATTTATGTCACAAAATGGATTCACTGAACACCAAATATCTCAAAATCAATAATTTGGAATAAGAGAATGGTTTCCACATAATATTCTCGAAAGTGGTGTATTTTCATTTCCTATTCATAATTTTGCCTCATAGCGCTTTTCCCATACAGGGGCAACAAAACTTGGGATCACTTTTTTCTCAGTTTTTAAATGGAATAGCCTGCAAATGAGGCTATACCAGAATAGTCCAAACAATGGGTTTGCAGAACATGTAGTGTTTGCCTACTTGATTTCCTTCGCAAATGTATCTAATTCTTAAAGAAAGTATGAAAAATGTTGGACAGAAGAGGTAACAAAATAAGCTCGAAAAAATTTGAAAAAGCGTAAATTCACAGCAGATGTTCTAACAATCTCCCATTTTGAGCTATGTACAAGATGACCTTATAGGAGTCGAAACGTCGGCAACATATGATTAGTGGTTTTGATAGTTCTGACCTTCGGGTATCAATTGAAGTTGACCTTGTAATAGAGCGAAAGGCATCTCTAATTCTTTTCTTCATATCTTCTGGTGTCGTTGTTTTCTCGCGGTAGACCTCTTCTTTAACATATTCCCAGAGATATAAATCTAGGAACGTGAGGACTTGGGACATTGCTGCCCCTCCAGAAATGTATCATCCGTAATTTCCCTTGTACCTACGTGAAGATTCTTAACAATTAACGACAACATCGATGAGTTTTATTCTCGTCCTTGCACTTTTTCTTTACTTCCTGTTTCCACAAATATCTCCTTCGAAAAGCAGCTTCTGTAACATCCACCAGGAATGTAGATCATATTATCAATTATATCAAATCATTTGAATGTTATAGAAATTGTCAACAAACTTGACGGACTGTAACAGAAATTGTATAGTAGCCAGTAGAATGTATGCAGTTCGATATCTTGATTAGAAAGTTTTCTTAGGGTAAAGAAGATTTTGAGGAAACAGGCAGTGTCAAGCACAATAAAAGGCAACTAGCAAATAAAATTGCAACAAATGAAGAAAATGAATTAGCGGTGAAGCTTTCAACAGTTGATAATCCTCATGTTAGTTCGAGAAAAATTGCAAGAGAACTGAATATAAGTCATACAGAATATTGATACAAAATAAACTTCATCCATACCAAATTGAATTACATCAAGAACACTATGAAAAGGATTATGATACCATCGCTATTGCGGAGATTCCTTATTGGGTCAGAGGAGTTGATAACCAAAATAGATGGTCGATAAATCTCGGGCATGATTGTGGATCAGGTCATAGGACCATATTTCTTTGGTGGGCCACTGAATGGAGAAATTTACAGATATTTTGTCCGAGATGATTTACCAAATTTGTTGGGGAATATACCGATTCCCACCAGACACACGTTATATTACCAACATGATTGGGCGCCTCCCCACAATCAAAATCAAGTAAGAATATTTTCAAACAGATGGCGTAGAAATAAATGAATAGCAAGAACTAGAGACATTTAGTGACCAGCAAGGTCCCCAGACCTAACGCCTCTGGGTTTTTATTTCTGGGGATAAGTTAAAGGAGAGGTCTACCGCGTGAAACCAACGACACCAGAAGACATGAAGAATAGAATTGGAGAAGTTTTTCGCTTAATTACAAGATCAACTTAAATTGATGTCCGAGAAGCAATTTTGGATAGACTCAATTTGTACATAGTTCAATATGTGAGATTATTTGAACATCTGCCTCTTTTGTCCAGCATTGAATAATAAAATTCGTGATTGCTGTTATGATGACTTTTTCATACTTTCCTTAAGAATTAGATACATTTGCTATGGAAATCAAGTGGACAAACACTACATTTTCTGCAAACTCATAGTGTCGACTTTTCTGGTATAGCCTTATTTACGGGCTGTTCCATTTGAAAGAAACTGAGAAAAGTTTTGGTTGCCCCTGTATGGAAAAAGCGCTAGTCGGCAAAATTATGAATTGGAAATGAAAACACACCATTCTCGAGAGTATTGAGTGGAAAAATTATTTCATTCCAATTTATTGATTCTGAGATATTTGGTGTTGAATGAATCCATTTTGTGACATAAATTACACCATACTTCCGAATCTCCCGGTATACGACCCTATATTTTTGAGAAACACTCTTCCAAATGATTTCAATCGTGTGAAAATGTATAGGATATTTCATTTAAAAAAACATAACTTTGATAAGTCACACATTTATCGAAGACCCTGTATATTGATAGTTATTTTTGGAACATATCTTTCATTGCTTTCTGCAACTTTTATTTGAGAAATTGTTCCCTACTCAAATAGGAAGCAGCTATCGTCCACCCGCGCATCGTTGATATACCCTATATATATATATATATATATATATATATATATATATATTATTATATAATATATATATATATATATATTTTGTAAATTTATATATATATATATATATATATATATATATATATATATATATATATATATATGTTATAATAATCTCATTTGTTCAATATTTTTTCATTGTTCTGACCTCAATGTCGGAATTCCGAAATACAAGTCGGAATTCCGAGATACAAATCGGAATTCCGAGATACAAGTCGGAATTCCGAGATACAAGTCGGAATTCGGAATTCCGACTTACAATTCGGAATTCCGAGATGCAAGTCGGAATTCCGACTTGCAATTCGGAATTCCGAGATACAAGTCGGAATTCCGAGTTACAAGTCGGAATTACGAGATGCAAGTCGGAATTCCGACCCAATAAGTTGGAATTGTAAAATAAAAAATGGTGTGGCATTTCTACGCCTTCGTACCAAACTTATCAGTTGTCTTCATTAATATTCCAAGTTTGCCACTTGAGCGACCGCCGCCATATGGAAAAAATGGTACAGACACAGTTTTTCGAGAATATCTCCTTTCCAGCACCACCTAGGTTATTACAAAAATTATAGAGCATAACAATTTTTGCAACTTTTGTGGGAAACATTTAAATCAGATGAATAGTTCACGCTATTTCTTGATTTTTGGACCCTTAAGTAACATTGAAAAAAATTTCGAATTTCAGAAAGAACCCCGCACCAAATACATGGGAAAATGGCTCTCAGCCAATTTTTTAAATTCAATGGGATAGTGTGGTACAAGTCACTATAAGTTACACGTGCAAATTTAAATTAGTTTCTATGTCTAGTTTCGGAGATATGAATTTTTGAAAATCATACTAATGACGGTTTTACTAAAAAATAGTAAGGTTCATTTATCCAAAAGTATTACTTTTTAGATGATTAGTAACTGAATAATAGCATTGCTGGTTTGAAGGAAGTCAAATGACATGTCAGTCAGTCGGTCGTTAAGACTAAAGAAGCCACCTATGACACAGGGAGGGTTAAAAATAGCGTCAATTTAGCATATTTCGCCAATCTTTATCATGGATCCCATTAGTGGGACTGAACATTTTTCATTAAAAATATCTTTATTGGAAGTTTTTTCTTATGACAAGAATATTTTCTTTAAAAGTTTTAGCTTTCTTCGAAAACACTGATTGTTCAAAAAAATGTTTTTTATACTTCATGTTTTTAACAATAGTCACTTAAAACAGCCTTTTTTAGATAATAAATCCGCTTCGAAGTCAAAACTACTTGAGGTAGACTTATAGTAATTGCTTAATATGATTAGCTACAGAAAGCTACATTTTATACAAATATAAGTTGAAATAGATTTTGCACCTAATATATATGTTTGTTAATTATTCTTGAATGGACCTGTCAATTTGATTAATATTTTTCAGTTATATTTTAGAGTAAATTACCTTACACTCGTGCGAATTTCATTAATTTCGTATGTCTGGTTTTTAAAATATAAATATTAAAAATTGAAATTCTATAGAAAATATTATCCAATCTTATTTCTTGATGAAATAAATATGATCTTGTGGCGCAAAACAATTGCGCCGTTGAAAACCGTATGACCATAAACCGCGTGACTATTAACGGCGTGGCTACTGACACTTTGGTATGCGGTTTTACCCTTGCTTTACGAAAATTTGTTGTCCAGATCCATATAAGTCGTACTCTACGCTTCGTGACAATTCCACGAATATCTGTGAATAGTAATTATGAACCCCACCCAACGTGTCAATAGCTACGCCGTTAATAGTCATAGGGTTTATGGTCATGAGGTTTTTAACGGCGCAATTGTTTTGCGCCGCAAGATCATATTTATTTCATCAAGGAATTAGATTGGATAATATTTTCTATAGAATACCAATTTTCAATATTTATATTTAAAAAACCAGACATAGAAAATTAATTAAACTTTCACGAGTGTAGGGTAATTTACTTTAGAGTGTAATTGAAAAATATGTTTCAAATTGACAGATCCATTCAAGAATAATTAACAAACATATATATTAGATGCAAAACCTATTTAAAGTCAATTAGTAAATAATTATAGCTTTTTGTAGCTAATCATATTAAGCAATTACTATAAGTCTTCCTCAAAAAGGCTGTTTTAAGTGACTAATGTTGAAAACACGAAGTATACAAAACAAACATTTTTTTTAAACAATTAGTGTTTTGAAAGAAAGTTAAAACTTTTGAAGAAGATATTCTTGTCATACGAAAAGACTCCCAAATGGGACCAATGATAAATATTGGCGAAATATGCTAAATTGTCGCCATTTTTGACCCTGTATCATAAGCGGCTTCTGTTGTCTTAACCACCGACTGACTGACATGTCATTTGACTTCCTTTAAACCAGCAATGCTATTACACTATCTGCGTAATCCCTTGTTCGTGTAAGTGACATCTGGGAAAACCAAAATTAATTGTCTATTTTTTGCTTGTTCTATGAGTATTACTTTTATTTAGAGTTGTAAGCTTCTGTGACAGTCAGTTGTGTTTTTGAATCGTGCTTGCTCAGTGACATTCAATTTTCTTCAAAGTTGTCTTAAATTCTCGCCATGAATCCAGAAATAATTTTGAGTGGACGAGGAAAACAGTTATTAATTTTTAATAACTATAAATACGGTTTTCAAAAGATCCTGAAAGTGGTGAGAAGCGATGGACTTGTACAAAAAGAAAGTGCAAATCATTTGTTCTCACTTTGGGCGAATGTGTTGAAAATTTAACCATTACAAAACACATACATGAACATTCTCATGATGCAGTTGTGCAGTACTTAAATCGCCAAATTGTTAATTCTGCCTGCAAACGAAAAGCTGTGGAGGACCTGTCCGAAAAACCTGCGAAAGTCATTCGCAGAATATTACAGGAAAATTGAGTCATCTATTTTGAGAAGGGCATCCACAAAGCAGTCGAACACATTTTTCCTTTAGCACAAATAATTGGCTGTCGGTTTCACCTTGTCCAATCGTGGTTTAAAAAAATTCAAGAATACGGCCTTATAGCCGAATATAAAAACTTTTTAACCAAAAATTAAACCGACGAAAAAATCAACTGAAAAGCAAAAAAAAAATTAACCCTAGTCTTAATGATAATTGAGCTCCTAAACTAATGTAACTAATTTTGAGTCGGCGCCAAACAAACAATTATCGGAGATCATTATATTACTTTGAAGAAGTAATCAAAACGCCGCTGTGCATCTCGTTTCCATCATTTTACGCTTTACCTAATTCAATTGCTAGTTTGTTTGGCGCCGACTCAAAATTAGTTACTCACATTAGTTTAGGAGCTCAATTATCATTAAGACTAAAAAGGTTTATTTGATTTTTTGCTTTTCAGTTGATTTTTTCGTCGGTTTAAGTTTTTGGTAAAAAGTTTTTATTTTTCAATTTTTTGTGGTGGAAATCTACTACCTACTTAATTTTTGATTACTTCCAAATTACTTACTTACCTAGCTCACTTCAACTATTAACTGTTAAATAATATGATTATCTACTTTAACTATTTATTGTTATATAATATACATTATTTTTGAAAGTTCTGGTTA
Source organism: Gonioctena quinquepunctata (assembly GCA_018342105.1). Classification (NCBI taxonomy): domain Eukaryota; kingdom Metazoa; phylum Arthropoda; class Insecta; order Coleoptera; family Chrysomelidae; genus Gonioctena; species Gonioctena quinquepunctata. The sequence goes on from JAFIRS010002972.1 coordinate 14,579, forward strand.
GTTGATTTTATCACCCCGTATATAATTCCATCCTTTCATAGAATTTAATTATTGTGACGTATGTAGGAGGATCTGTCAATGTCAACTACATATGTGTGCCAATGTTCACAAGTGAAAAATCAATCATCCCCTATTTTTCTACACATAGGGGTGGATTATTCCATTCAAAATTGAAATATTAACATCTATGAGATATACCCAATCTAATAAAAAAAGAATCATCCAAATCGGAAAACCCACTACAAAGTTATGCCTGATAGAATCGGTTAACGGATCAAAATTCAGGGGGTGAACGATCAATATCCTTTATTTTGCTACCCTTAGGGATGGATTTTGTTGTTCAAATTGGAATGGGACCAACTTCGAAGTACACCTTATCCAATGAGAAAAGAATTATCGAAATCGAACTGCTCTGTAAAAAGTTATGCGTGGTCATACATAAAAAAAAATATACGCGTCGACTCCTCTTTTTTTATTTCGTCGGTTAAAAATGAAAATTCTGAAGTTGGTAGATGGCTACGAATGACTTTTTGTCTTAAATTTTCAAGTCCTCACGACGTTAGCAAATGCTTTGTTTTTGATTTGCTTGCGATAGCACCAATAGACGAAAAAATTCAAAAGTATTCCGATTACTTATCAGATAATTATATAACAGAAGAGTCTCTTTTTCCACCCTTTCTTTGGGCTGAGAGTTCAGCTGAGCTTACACGAACCACTAATGCTTGTGAATCTTTCCATAAACATTTTAATGCGTCTTTTTATAAAGCACATCCAAACATTTCAATTTTTTTGGAAAAACTTCAAGAATTTCAAATTGAAACTTATGTAAAATTACAAAGCATCAATATAACGGCTCAAATACATAACAGTTGAGTAAAAAATCATAAAAAATGTATAGCAAAAATGATAGAACCTTATTCTAGAAATGAAATTAGTCGCCTACATTTTATTAAGTGTGTTTCTTTTCACTGTGCTGTAACTATTTAATATTGTATGTTTATTATTATAATAAAAAGTATAGAACGATAGGAGCTTGTGTGATTATATATATATTGTATGTTTATAAAAAATCATTTTATTTTGTGTGTTTCCTTTCACTGTGCTGTAACTATTTGATATTGTATTTTTTTATTAGAAGTAGATAAGAAGTATATAACGATAAGAGCTTGCGTGATGTATATGTTGTATGTTTATGATAAATAATATTTTAAAAAACTAAAAAACACGCTTTAATAGAAAACCAGACTAATAAAAATTGAAAATAAGAAAAAATTGTAATTTATTTGAAAAAAAGCGTGGGGTGCATGGTATCGCCTCGGTGTGTAATGTACCATATAATTATTGATACCATGCACCCCACGCTTTTTTTAAATAAAATAATTTTTTTTCTTATTTTCAATTTTTTAGTCTGGTTTTCTATTAAAGCGTGTTTTTTAGTTTTTTTAAACTATTATTATTTATTTCCTACTTTTTAGTGTGGTTCATTTATAGAAGCGTGTTTTTTTAGTTTTTTTTAAACTATTATTTTTATTAATTTTTTGCCAATTGAAAAATGGAATAATCTTATCAAATTAGATAATCATAATCTCCGACCCCAAAAACCCCCACATACCAATTTTGAATAGAATCAGACCATAATCACAAAACTCGGCCGCCATTTTAAAGCCGCCATTTTGAATTTTTCAATTTTTACAAAAGAATCATAATATTCGGCTTCAAAAACCCCCACATACCGATTTTGAATAGAATCAGACCATAATCACAAAACTCGGCCGCCATTTTAAAGCCGCCATTTTGAATTTTCCAATTTTTACAAAAAAATCATAATATTCGACCCCAAAAACCCCCACATACCAATTTTGAATGGAATCAGACCATAATCACAAAACTCGGCCGCCATCTTGAATTTTCCAATTTTCACAGAAAAATTATGATATTCGACCTCAAAAACCCCCACATACCAATTTTGAATAGAATCAGACCATAATCACAAAACTCGTCCACCATTTTGGAGCCGCCATCTTGAATTTTTCAATTTTGACGGAAGAATCATGATCTCCGACCACAAAAACTTCCGGATACCAATTTTGAAGAGAATCGGACCATAATCACAAAACTCGTACGCCATATTGGAGCCGCCATTCTGTTTTTTCTTCACACAAAAATTTTTTTTAATGCATTGTCACCGGAATTATGTACACCTGCCAAATTTAAAATCATTCGGACGTCTGGAAGTGGGTCAAAATCGCGCCCAAAGGAGTCGGTTACAAAAAACAAACAAACAAACAAACAAACATACAAGTGAAGCTAATATAAAGCGTGTAAAAATAAAGAATTGTTGATTCAATAAACAAATGAAAAGTAATTTTTTTTCATAATATGAGAGAAATAAAATAACAATTAATTGGTTAAAATGATTTTTCTTTCCGGGAACCAAATTACACCTAGAGACCAGGCAAACTAAAAATGTCGAGAACCAAATTACACAAAAATTCGGTAAACCTAAAATATCGGCAACCGAATTACACATGTTCCCGGCTGACCACCAGTAGACCGGTTTCGGGGTATTTGCCCCTCATCAGTAAATTAATCATTGTCTGCTTGACCTACCCTATACTGATGAGGGGCGAATACCTCGAAAGCGGTCTACAGGTGGTCAGCCTGAGTGAAGTGGTTAATATTTATACATTTCGCAATAAACATTTGCAAAGTACCTTGCAGGACTTTGCATGTAATTCAACGTCCGTCGATGGATTAGCCAGGGAAGTAGTAGTTTTTTTATGGATATTTGACCAACATCCCAACTAGCATTTTAAGTGGACGGAACGTAGCGGCCATGATTCTGGAAAACTTTGAAGCGTTTGACCATAACCACTTCCACGTAATATCCACGGTTCTATCATGCGGCGGCTACCAAAATGGGGAACACTTTTTTGGTGGCTGCTACGTTCCGAACTACATTCCTGGATTTCAGATAGCCAAATTCCAACCACGTTATGGTCACCTGGCAAAAACGTGGATATGTAGTGGCCGACACTAGACACGTTGAACAACTGACTGCGTTTGTGTAAATATAATGTAGCTCTATCTCTGTTCAGCAACATATTTTTGTTATAAATGTTCCTCATTCTTCCATTTTGCCTGATTCATTTCTAACACTCGATCAACTATAAAAATATATAACATAAAAATTTACAAACGCGTAAGTAAGTATATTGAATTCGGATACTTCTGATCGGGTGTTGTAGCTCGATTGTGAGCACGCGACATCTGAATACACTTTATTTAAGGAAAATATTATCATTTTGGAAATAACTCGCCTCTGAAATTATGTACTTGGATCCGTCAAACATTGTTTTAACAATCTTGGTTAGTTGAAACAAATACTTACGTAACAAATTACTACATTTGATGCAGTGCTGATGACAAATAAATCTGTATTGAATAGTTAGATCATTTCTCTAATAATGGCGACCCAGCATATATTCCTGTAAATATGGCGGCTTTTGGAGAATATAACTTCAAAGTGGCAGAAAGTATAAATATACCACTCTAAAGCTTCTCCCATCATAAAGTGCCCAGTGGAACTACATTATTATCTTTTCCACCACTGGAAAGTGGCACCCACGTCGCAGGCCCATGACTCACCACTTCAAAGTTATAACCTAAAAATCACAATAGGTCTTATACCCTTGAAAGGGGCGAACACGTTGGGCTATTATAACCTGCCACTTCAAAGTTATAACCTCGAAATTGCGGAAACATGTTCATCAATTGTTAAAAATAGACATGTAGCAATATAGTGGATTTATGCGGCTCCAATCAACAATTATCAAGTATCAAGTAACAATTAACAAGTAATGAAAATGATGGCATTTATGCAAACAGAATTAACAATTAAAGTATAAATATTAAGCAGGAGCACCAGTCAGAGATCCGATCTATTTAAATTAACATTCTTATACAAAATCAAAAAAAATTGTCTATTGAAAATGCATAACCAATTTTATTTTGAATGAATATCAGTCAGGTTTCACATAATAGGTAAAACGAACTTTTTGTAAGCCACAATGAAATAAAAACTTTTTAACAAAAAATTAAACCGACGAAACAATCAACTGAAAAGCAAAAAATAAAATAAACCTTCTCAGTCTAAATGATAATTGAGCTCCTAAACTAATGTACGTAACTGATTTTGAGTCGGCGCCAAACATCATGAAAGAAGTCATCAAAACGCAGCCGTGCATCTCGCTGCCATCATTTTACGCTTCACCTAATTCAATTGCTAGTTTGTTTGGCACCGACTCAAAATCAGTTACTTATATTAGTTTAGGAGCTCAATTATCATTTAGACTAAAAAGGTTTATTTTATTTTTTTCTTTTCAGTTGATTTTTTCGTCGGTTTAATTTTTTGTTAAAAAGTTTTTATTTTTTACTTTTCAGTTCCGTATTTCGTCGGTTTGATTTTTTGTTGAAAAGTTTTTATTTTTCAATTTTTTGTGGCTAAAATCTACCAATTACTACCTACTTGTTTTTTGATTACTTCCAAAATACTTACTTACCCACCTTACTTCAACTATTACCAGTTAAATAATATGAATATCTACTTTTACTATTTGTTGTAATATAGATTATTTTCGTTGTTCTGGTTAGTTTATTTCATCACTTTGTATATCATTCCATCCTCTCATAAAATATACTGATTTTGACGGATGTGAAACAAGAATAATGTCAGTAGCGATCTGTCATTGTCAACTACGTATATGTATGCCAATGTTCACTAGTGAAAAATTAATTATCCCCTATTTTTCTACCCTTAAGGGTGGCTAATTCCTTTCGAAATCCAAATATAAGGTATACCCTATCTATTAAAAAAAGAATCATACAATCGAAGAACCCAGTACAAAGTTATGCCTGATAGAATCGGTTAACGGACCAGAATTCAGAGGGTGAGTGATAATATCCTTCATTTCGCTTTCCTTAGGGGTGGATTTCATCTTTTTAATTCAAATGGGACCGAATCCGAAGTACACCCTATCCATTGAAAAAAGAATTATCGGAATCGGACACCTCAGTAAAAAGTTATGCGTGATCATACATAAAAAAATATGATGGAAAAATAAAAATATACGGGTCGAATAGAGAACCTCCTCTTTTTTGGTTTCGTCGGTTAATAATTTGAGAAAAGTTAGTTCAGTTTTCGTCATCACGCTGACCAATCCACGGCCACTTCAAAATTAAGGAAAATGGTCTATCGAAAACGCATAACCCATTTCATATTGAATGAAATCATTCATGTTTCACGTAACGGGTTGAACAAACTTTTTGTAAGCCACAATAAAATAACTTGAGAAAACTTAGGTTAGCTTTCGTCATCGCGCGGAATGGTGAATTTTGAAGGTTATTGTAATTTGTAGTGACTTTTATTAAATGCGAACTGTGGTCATCACTTATGGAGATAGTAAGAACGTGGCAACCATCACCACATATCACAATCAAGTGCCTGCCACATTGAAGGTTTTATGGAAGTTTCGTAACTTCCAAAACTATCATACTCTCTTGAAAGTGACTGTGACTTCCAAGTGATATTTAAATGGTACAGGATGGTTATAGCAACGGTTATTTTCCACTTTTGAGTTTGAAAACCTTTAAAGTGATTTGCTCAGTGGCCATAATGTTTCAGACACCTCAAATGACACTAATAAGTTATAGAACTGTGGAGTGGCTACCATGGATGGGAATTACGTGACTACAACCATACACATATAAAATTTCAGTTATTCTTACTGTATAGTGGTAGATTTAGTGGTGATAACCACCGAGTCGAAGTTGCAGTATCAGTTTCAGTCACTATAATGCTTCTCGGGTTACACCTATTGTATAGGTATTTGTAGTCAGTAGTCTTGAGAAATAAGACTTTTTTCATTTTTGATGAAATAATGGCTGGCTATCGATATGTCACGGACTTATGTCTCTTATTGCAAAACTATTCCAGGAAATTTCATGTTCCATAATTTTTGTAATGCTTATTTTTGAACTAGGTGACGCTGGAGAGAAGATATTCTCAAAAAACTAGTTTTCGGAATAATTTTTCCAATATGGCGGTGCGAGCAGCGGTCACTCAAGATCGCACACGCGGAATATTAATTAGGACACCGAACTGTACAAATCTACCAAATTAGAACTCTCCTTGACCTTTTGTAAGTCAAAACCTACCCATTGCCTGGCCTAATACTTTAACAAGCGCTCTCATTCCAAAATATGTTTCATTACAAATCATTTGATTTTGCATTTCAACGTCAAACTTGTGCCTTCGAAAGAAGAACCTGAAATTGTTTATGTATCGTAATTTATATTATTTCTATTCACTTTGGCAACGGTACAACAGATGATAACTCTTTGTTTGGAGGTTACACGTTTCTAATTTGACGATGAAGGTTCGAAAGGTGGGGCAAGACCTTATCTAATGGTAATGGGTGAAATGAACGAGGTTGTTTCGTGAAGTTTACGACGTTTTTCGCCTTCATCCCTGGTGATAGTTTCATTTATTTATTTTATGCTGGTCCTACATGATCTATGAATTTAAAATAGTGTGTTGAAATAAGTTCGTAACTTCGATGAATGGGTTTTATTATCTATGGAAAATATTTCGATAGTATTAACTACTTTCAAAATTCATTACAAGTGACCTCGGCAAAGGTCTCTGGTTGACACAAATTCTTTTTTTCACAAAATTCAGGTTTGCCTTTTTCGCAGCGACACCCAACTAACCAAACAGATAGGCAGATATGTCACATTCAAATTCCTAATGACAAACAAGTTCGAATTCAGGTTGTAAAACTGTGAATGTCACCAATGAATCCTTCAAAATCCATATTCTAGCTAGGCAAATGCATGGTGGAAAATAACTTTACTTCAAATATTCCTGTTATAGCTCAATTAGTTATAGTAGAGGATCCGAATTATAGGCCAGTAGATATAGACAATCAATTAACATTAATTCCAAAAGTTCTCAAACTTCAATGGTATGTTAGTGCATCAATGAAAACAAACTATAAAATTTTGCAGAACGGAACATTGTTTTAATTGCAAAAAAGGTTCTGTAAACTTGGCATACCTATAGTAATGGTGTTTTACAACATGCATTAAGTTTTGAAAGTTACGGAATCTTGTTTTTTGTCATTTGTTTAAGTTTTTCATTGTAATTTGTTAGAAAAAATTACAAAAGTTCTGTAAAATGGATAAGTGAACGGAAAAAATATTCTCGTACATTTGCAACCATTTCTGAAAAACGCAACATTTATTTATTAAACTTTTTTAACGACGCTCCCATTTTCAATACACACAAGCATTGAAATAATTACAAAATATTTTTAATGTGGTTGCAATTAAAGAGAATATCGGTCTTAGTGGATATGTAACTTTGCAACCTCATACAAAAAACGGAACCTATTTATCCAACAATATTTTTTTTGCAATTTTACAACTTTTTCAATAATTGCAAAAGTTATGCAAATTGCAATTAAAATTACGACTAATATTTTACGTGACGCAAGAGGCTTGCAACCGTCATTGTTCCACAGAACAGTTTTTTTGTAGAATTGATTTGTTTTTTTTTATAATTTGGCCATACATTTCAAACATTGTGCAAATAGGTTTAAGATATATATTAGACCGACATATCCACAGTGGTCCAGTTAAATACTTGATTATCCATCGCTATGTCTGTTATATTTTGTACTGGTTGATTGAAATTGCATCCGAAGAATAAAACGGTTACGTTAACCATTAAAAAAATTGAAACTAATTATTGATCTCGGAAGCAATCACTGTTTTCGACTAATCAGCGAAATAAATTTAATCTAATATTTTCGAATGCAATAATCGAAAGAATACAAAATTTTGCTAAATTCTGCTAAAAACTATTGGAAGACATGAATTTTTTATCACATTAGAAATGACATCATTATTCATTTAAAATTTTCACTTGTCACAAGATGACTTTATAGCAATCGACGAGATTTTAAAATGAATAATCGATGCTCTATGGATAACAAAACGTTATCGATTGTATATCTCGCAAGTACATAATTTTCATCATCAAACAGAAAGCTTGCTGAAAAATAAAAATTTGTGAAATTGATATCACATCTCAAATTTAATTTTTACTGGTAAGTATTTCTTGAAATGAATAAAATTATAATTTACCTTTCCACTCGACTTTCTTACTCCAATTGTGGTTTCACATGAATGTGCATTATTTTTGGTTAGTTAAATAGTTGTCTGTCATAAAAGTTGTCAGTCTTCTGTTATTTTGGTAATAAATCATGGTACTAAACTGCTGGGCATTCATTACTCTGTAAACAGAACACAGTTGTAGGTTAATCGTACTAATGTACAATTGTACGAGTGTTTTTTGAATCTCAATATTTCCTGAATTTTTTAATGAATCAAGAAAATTATGAAAACGTGTCGAGATATTCTCGATTCTCCATCAAATGTACGTATTTTTTTATGCAAATTCCTAATTGTAATATGATGTTTTGAATTCATATCGAAAACGTTAGCTTTCAACATTGACTGATTTCACCTACCGTTGACAAGCTTCTTCTTGGTCGATAGTGAACTTGGTAACACAATGAATGTCATTTATTAGGAATATAAAAATCTTTATTATTTAGACATCACAGGAGTTGCAAAAATAAATATTTTTATAATTCCTTATGTTCCGCATTGTAACATAGTTTGCAAATTATTATACTGCCACCAATTGGTAAAATGAGTTGTCTGCCCGATCCGCAAAACTTTTGCTTTTTTGGTAGAGTACAAATACGAAAATATTTTTCTTTTGATTTTATCCTCATTTCCTTGTTACAGACGAGGTTGCAAATTAATGAAAATATTCTACGTCAGTACATCTCTACTTGCAACCATTATTTGAAACTTTTGTAATAATTTCGATACTTATTCCAATAAAAAAAACAATTTTATGAAAAAATATATTTTCCGTTTGACGCAAGAGGTTGCAAATTAAAACACTTGTCAAAAACATGATTTTAGTTATTTTTCCGAGTTTGCAGAACTTTTGGAATTTTCATCGAAAAATTAGGACTAACAACAATTTTTTTTCGATAAAACAGACATTTTCGTTTTGTATGAGAGGTTGCAGATTTATAAGAGGATGTAAATTGCTATAATTCAAAACTTCGAAAGTTTGCATAACTTTTGCAAATTTTTTCGCGCTAATAATGCGAAAATTCATTAAATCCTGATTTTCAACATCTTCCGTTCAGAAAAAAGAGTTGCAAAATCAGACTACCTATCATATGAGAGCCCTCTTTACTCTTCTGAAGTTTTGAAACTTTTGTAATTATTATTAAATTTTGGGAAAATCATGTCTACCTCTACTGGCCTATTAGTTTAACGAACAAATTTTATACCAATCGAAAGTATGAAGCCTATGGAATATACAAACGTGAATCACTATGGGTAAAGTGAACCACTCGGTAATTTTTGGTAAAAGTAGCGAGAAGTAAGGAGAACTTGACAAACGTTTTCGCGTCGCAACTTGTTGGCAGTGTACCTCTAACGCTTAGAAAGTGTGTGTAATTCGAATGAACGTAAATTTAAATAAAATTATTAATATTGTTATTGATTGGTCTATTTGCGCAATCTAAAACATTTCTCAATGGTTTATGGCTAGGGTACTTTATTGTTTCTATTTGAAATTGATATGCGTAATCCTGAACCTGGACTATTACGCTGCCGCATAGCGTCCAGATTTAGGAATGCTATAAAGTATCAACTGTGGATATCCTTCAGTTATTATTCCTGATGCACCTGCAAATGAACGTATTCTAGGCTAGAGCAAGAACAGTGGGATGCTGTTCCCATATTTGCAGTGTACTTTAATACCTATGATATGCTCGTCATCAAGAAACAATAAAGTACCATAGCCATGAACTATTAAACAATGTATTTGTTTATTGTTTGTTTTTTGAGATTTAAACTATGAAAATTGTTGTTTACGTTGTTTATAACTAATTAGTTTCAATTTCCATTTAGAGTTCACTACTACAATACACTATAAGGGTTCACTAAAGCACGACGCGTGTTTCGCTATACAATAGCTTCATCAAGTTCATTTCGATTTGTTATATTATAATTTCCATAATAATAATTGACTTTTTATGTTAGAAGTCGTTATTTATAATTCGATTTTTTTGAGTCTATACTATTGAGTTCCAAATTGTTGTTGAGTGTGGTTTGTGTTGTTTATAGTATCAAATAATTGATTTCAAAAAGTTTTATGATAGAATTGAATGTGTCGAAAGGTTCCATAAAATTTTGTTAAATCGATAGGTTACCCCATATATCGTAATACTCGAAAATTTAAAAAATATATATTTCGCCTACAATAGACTGAAACTATGATATCTTAACAAAATATAACTTGTTGGTTTTGAAACAGTGCTGGAAAAAAATCCGGAAAAGCGATTTTTTTTACTATGCCCCTTATACACCATAATGTAGTAATCAATAAGATTATAATTGAACATATTTATGAGTTCCGATCAATACATTTTCATCCTTACTTTGTCTCATTTCGAATAAACAACCAGTTTTTTTCTTTGTCAATCCTACCCCAATACGACATTTTTACGAATTTTGGCCGCTTATATCTCAGAAACTAAACATACAAAATCATTTGAACTCACAATTTTTCAAATGACCCATCCTGCTATAACATAATAAAATTTCAGCCAATTCGACCGAGAACTAATTTCCCATATGTTTTCGTGTAGGGTTCTTTTGTAAATCTTTTCAAAATTATTAGAGTGAAAAAGAAAATCGTCGCTTTGTTCGAAACCAAGGATTTTCCAATTTTTTCCAAGAAATGTTATAGGGACTCATTTAATCAGCTGCGAGGTTTTACTAAGAGGATTTGCGGGAAAAGTATATGATACATATTTCATGTCAGAAACTTTATAAAAACTGCTCAACTTGATTTTGACTCTTGAAATTATAGACTAGGAGGAATCGGCGCATGAGTACCGAAAACTATTCCACCTCAATTTTTTTATGCGATCCTCTTCAAATTGCCCTACTGATGATACAAATGCATGTTGCCATGGGGCAACCCCGTGCCATATTGTTTAAACCGAAATTGTTTAAACAATTGCAAGGAATTGTTATTTTTCAACCTTTATTAAAATACAAATAAAAAAGGTCCTATGACTTTCCGCGATAAAGTTAATAGTTTTAGAGATATGAATTTTTAAAGGTTCAAAAAATATCATATTTAGGTACTTTTGACCCATGAAAAAAAAATAAAAAAAAATGGTTTTTTTTTTTTAATTCTTTATACAATAGGTAATAACATTCTTAATGGAGATTTAAAAAAATTTCATTGATTATACCTGTTTTTTAATTATCAATTTAGCGCGCTCACAAGTATGCATCGCTTACCTTTAAGTATCGCCGTCTCTCTCTGACTCATGCGCTGCATCGGCCTCTCTGTTTCCTGAATCATTATTTATCATTTATCTTAAAAACTATTAACTTTTTTAAGATTGTTAAAGAGAGCAATGTTATCAACAATTAAATTGTCTACAATTTGTTTTTGACAAATTTTTTTCTGGAATCAATTTTACAAACGTTATTTAAGCATGAATCGGAACATGTAATTAAAATTTTACCTGCTTTACACGCATTTACGGGTTGTGATACGACTAGTAAAATCGGCACAAAAAAAAAGCTTTAGAACTGATACAAATAAAAGAAAATCGTGATGTCTTAGTCCCTCTTGGCAATGGCTTAGAATTGAGTACTAAGGAGTTGAAAGGCTTAGAAACATTGTATTTAAATATTTTGGGTAAAAAAGGTAACTCCGCGGATGAAGCTAGACAAATTATTTTTTCTCGTTGCTTTGGAACTAATATTAATTTATCGAAAATTCCGTGCACATCAGATGCCTTGCATTTGCATGCACTTAGAGCTTCTGCTCAAACATACATTTGGAAAAAAGCGTTGAATCCCCAATATAATACATTCGATTTTACGAATTTCTGATACAAACTGGAGAATAGTACTTTGCTACCTTTATTTATGAACAAAAGCCCATTTCCAACTGATCTTAAAAAACCGTGCAATTGTAAGAAAGCCTGTAAAACCAAAGCTTGTTACTGTAAAAAAAATAATATTAGTTGCATACTTCTATGTGGCTGTGATTCAGAAGACTGTAAGAATATAATATATAAAAATGATATTGATAATAAATAAATACCTTTTTTTTAAATCTTGTTTTATTATTTCATACTTCTACATCTATAACCTTCGTTTGAAGAAGTTATTCAATGTAATTACTTTCTGTTTTAATGACAAAAAATAATATAAACTGATAAAAAAGTAATTTTAATTACATGTTCCGATTCATGCTTAAATAACGTTTGTAAAATTGATTCCAGAAAAAAATTTGTCAAAAACAAATTGTAGACAATTTAATTGTTAATAACATTGCTCTCTTTAACAATCTTAACAAAGTTATTAGTTTTTAAGATAAATGATAAATAATGATTCAGGAAACAGAGAGGCCGATGCAGCGCATGAGTCAGAGAGAGACGGCGATACTTAAAGGTAAGCGATGCATACTTGTGAGCGCGCGAAATTGATAATTAAAAAACAGGTATAATCAATGAAATTTTTTTAAATCTCTATTAGAATGTTATTAACTATTGTATAAATAATTAAAAAAAAATATTATTTCGATTTTTTTTTAATATATTTTTCATGTGTCAAAAGTACCCAAATATGAGATTTTTTGAACCTTTAAAAATTCATATCTCTAAAAATATTAACTTTATCGTGAAAAGTCATAGGACCTTTTTTATTTGTATTTTAATAAAGAATATAAAAAAAATTTGTCCGGTTGTAAAATAACAATTCCTTGCAATTGTTTAAACAATTTCGGTTTAAACAATATGGCACGGGGTTGCCCCATGGCAACATGCATTTGTATCATCAGTAGGGCAATTTAAAGAGGATCGCATAAAAAAATTGAGGTGGAATAGTTTTCGGTACTCATGCGCCGATTCCTCCTAGTCTATTAGCTTCATTTATCGTCGGTCAATAATAGCTTCCAGGCAACTTGGATCCCTAACCCTGTTTGTTACATCACTGACCACATCACGATGTTCAGTTTTTTTTCCAATAATCGTCCGGTAAGTAACACGTAACCGTAGATCGCCAGTAGAAAAGGCCATAAATCTAATCTGCAAATTTAAATTCGAGTTGTTAACGTGCTCTCATGTAACATGAAACGAACAAACTTATTTAGTATACCCCATAACTCCCATGTAATATACCGGGTACAATGGAATTTTTATATATTACATGGTGAACGACGATTGCTCCATTTAATTTTTCATTGTAGATTAATTAGGCTAGTTCCCTCATCATTTTACCGGTTAGAATGGCTCAAAATATCATACAGGTAACTGATCAAATACGTTTCTAATTGTTATCGTAATATAAAAAAATTAAGGCCATTTGATATTTTTAAGAGTTTTCAAGTGGTAAGTCAGCTTCTTGTAGCTTTAATTGAAATAGTTTTTGATATGATTAGTTCCTTCGAGAAAATTTGAGAAGAACTGTTGTTTTTTATATTATTTTTTCGGTTGACAACCTGCCATAATCTGAAACTGGCAAAAATCAATCTAGGAAATATATATATAATCATCATGTTGGGGATGCAAACCTACATACCGAATACCGAAAGAAGAACATCATCCATAAGACCTGGTTTAACAGAAACTGCTCTAGAGCTGTGGCTTCCAAACAGGCAGCATACCATCGATGGCTAAAAAATCCGGGCCCTGAGACCAGAGCAGCATATGTCGAGGCTAGAGGCATATGCAAAGAGACAATAGAATGCTCAAAAGATGCCCACAATGCCAAAATAAGATCAAAACTTTCTGAATTTCCTAACGGATCCCGTTCATTTTGGTCTTTCGCCAAAGCTGTGGGAAGAAACTTCACTTCCAGCTCATTTCCTCCTCTAACCAAAGAAGATGGAACACTAGCAACGACTGCCCAGGAAAAAGCCAATATCTTTGCGCACCTATTTGCTGGAAATTCCACTCTGGATTCATCGGGAACAACCCTCGAACATTACACCTATCGACAGTAACATGCCCGAGATCACCTTTCGCCAACGTACTATCAGAAAGATTTTGCTGGGTCTCAACACCAACAAAGCCTGTGGATCTGACGGAATCCCGCCGATTGTTCTCAAGAAATGTGCCCTCGAACTAACACCTGTTCTTTGCAAGTTGTTCAACCACTCTTACAATTTGGGGGTATTTATTTCCGTCCAATTGGAAAATTGCAAGAGTACAGCCAGTCCCTAAAAAAGGCAAAAAGGCCCTACCTAGCAACTACAGACCTATCGCACTGCTATCTATTATTTCAAAGGTCATGGAAAAAGCCATCAACATCGAGCTCATGAAATATCTGGAAGACTCAGGAATTGTCAACGATAGGCAATATGGCTTCCGCCATCAGAGATCAACTGGTGACCTGCTCGCTTTCGTCTCACATATATGGCAGCTATCTATTGAAAAGTATGGAATAACTTTAGCTGTGGCATTAGATATCTCCAAGGCATTCGATCGAGTTTGGCACCAGGGACTCCTCGCCAATCTTCCGTCTTATGGCTTGCCCCCTCAGCTGTGTTCTCTGCTTGCTAGTTTTCTCTCAAACAGGTCTCTCCATGTAGTGGTCGATGGAGTTTCATCTGACACTCTACTCATAAATGCTGGTGTTCCGCAAGGATCTATTCTCGCACCAACACTATTTCTACTTCACATCAACGACCTGTTGAAAGCAACTTCATGTCCAGTACACAGCTTTGCCGATGATAGTACCCTCCATACCGCTTTCTCTTCCAGGGCCCCTATATCAGCCCGTGAAACCAGAAATGAACGAGGAAGAAATGTTAATAATATAAATATGGACTTAGCAACAATTCTCGAGTGGGGATCTAATAACTTGGTAGAATTCAATGCAAACAAAACACAAGCATGTCTTTTCTCTAAAAAGCCGATCTCACTGTGCCTAACATAACTTTGTCAGGAGTAACCATACCACTGAAGTCATCCATATCGATGCTTGGTATTACTATCAGCAATAACCTTTCCTGGGAAAATCACGTGAGGTCCATTGCCAAAAGTGCATCCCAAAAACTTGGTTTTTTGTTTCGTGCCAAGAGCTATTTCACCCCCACTCAGCTGCTTATGATCTATAAGGCACAGATCCGACCTGTCCTGGAATACTGTTCCCATATTTGGAGCGCGGCACCTAAACATATCCTGAGGCTATTGGATTCTGTCCAAAAAAGGGCAATTCGTCTCGTCGGTGATGCCTCGCTTACAAACTCGCTCACTTGTCTGGAACACCGTAGAAAAGTTGGCGATTTGTCTCTATTTTATAGATATTTTCATGGGCGATGCTCTTCTGAAATATCAACAATCGTTCCTGCTTTGGCAGTCTCTTCGAGACTAACCCGTCAAGTTCAGTCATCACACCCCTTCGTGGTCACTTTGGAGACCTGCAGAACATCACTTTCCAAAGACTCGTTCATCCAACGAACAGCGAGGCTTTGGAACTCATTGCCTAGGGAGGTGTTCCCCGAGGCATACAACATCCAGAAATTTAAGAAGAACACCAACTCCTACCTTCTTTCCCTTGGTTCCCACGATGTTCTCTGAACATTACAGGATATCCCTTTTCGTGGGAACCAGAACATAAAAAAAAAAAAATAATCAAAGCTCAACAGATAGGGCCACATTGAAGTACAGACAGTTTTCATCATGCTTATTTAACAATTTCAAACGATTAATGAGCATATAATGGGTTGACTAAGTGCCTAAATTCAACAATTTTAGTAAGTGTACAAATTTATGGCCTCAACAGATTCGTTCAAAGTAGACAATTTATGAAAAGTGGTGAAATTTGACTGTCCATTGTAAAATGGTGCACCGTTAACATTTTAACACGGAGTAACTGTATAATAGTAACATTTTATAGCTTGTGCTGTGCTGTGCTTGTGTGTAATCAATATTACAGAAAAAAAAGAAAAAGCCTTAATGTATACCCATATGAATAGAGTCACTCAAGAGTACGGCTTATAATGGATAAGAATTCACTGAGAGATAGTACGAAGTCAACATTTCAACAAAAATTATTGTAATAGGAACACATTTTATGTATTGGACAGGTGTACAGTATGTTTGATTTTGCCTACGGTAAATAAGAAGTTGGGTTGTTCTACAGGCTAGTCTGGGAACTAAAAAGTTAACTAATTTATAGAGGAAAATACACCCAGTCATTACTCTCCTCAGACGTAAGTTTGTCTTACCATCCATTTTGAATGTGAGATACTTGGCAAACACTCTTTGTACTTGTTCGATGGCATTTATATTTCTCAAATGACAAGGTGACCAAATCAGTTATGCATACTCTAATTTATTCCTTACCAGTGAGTAATGAATGTTTTTGAAAGTCTCAATTTTTTCAATTGTTTCGGTTTCTCATAATGAGTCTTATATAACATCCCCATAGCTGATGAGACACTTTTTTGAAGCTGATAATCAAAGGTGAGTTTTTATCTACAAATATTTCCAGATCTTTGACACATTCGGATCTGTTTATGATAGCATTGTCCAACTTATAATCCAAAAGCACTGGATCTTGTTTTCGAATAATGGTCAATACTGAACATTTAGATACGTTCAAAAGTAGAAGGTTCTCATTACACCAATCTTGTAAGTTATTCAAATTATTTTGGAAGTATTTGAGAATCTCCTGAAGATCGTATAGTGAAATAGTTGGGATTTAACTTTTAGTACACTTTTTATGTCTATAATAAATATTAAAAACATGAGTGGTCCCACGTTCGACCCCTATGGCACACCAGATATGGCTTTTCTTCCATTAAAGAAGGATTCAAAGAATTTCACTAATGTGTCACTGAAATCGAACAATCTCATTCTCTCTAAGATTATTGGGTGGTTGATTTTATCGAAGGCTTTAGAGATGTCGACAAAAACAACATCCACCTGCCGCCTCTCATCCAGTACTTGAAGTATATTGAGCAGAAGGCACCCAAAGTTTCTGTGTCTACCCAATAAGTTTTCTTCAGAAATCATTGGCCACAGAAAACATCCTGAGAAGAACAAGTTTTACATTTCAACGGACGAAGTTACATCAAAATAGTAGTCAACTGGAGTAAACACATAAGGAACTCGTCATTATAGGAAGAACAGTACCTACCTTTCGGTTCCACCTGTTCTATGGGAATCCGTAACAGATAATCCGGATACGCCGGATCAACGCGTCAAGTAATCCTAGCTACCGTTATAGCTCAGCCACGGTGGGGCCACTTGATAAGACAAGCTACTGGTCAGGCAGGGAATACAACCACCTGGACCCACCGTTCGAGTGAGGGTTCGCCGAAGCTACTAAGCACTCTACCATGTTACCGAGAGAGGTGTCTGGGATCGTCGCAGATACTCCCCTCCCGCCGGCCCTGCCACATGATTGGACTAGGCCCAACACATAAGGAACTAATAATAATAATATAACATACTTCGGAAGACCCCCACTCTATACGAGCACCATCAGAGAACGCCCCACGCCTAGAGGAGCACCTACTTTCCGGTTCCATTTTCTCCAGGAGCGCAGTGGGACGCCTAAGAATCCGGCCCACCGGATCAGCGCGCTAAGTAATCCTAGCTACCGTTATAGCTCAGCCACGGTGGGGCCACTTGATAAGACAAGCTACTGGCTCTGGGATGTCAGTGCCCGAGCGGTTCAATGCGCCGCTCCACGCCGAGTCAGCAGGGAATACAATCAATCGAACCCGCAGGTAAAGGACTTCCCCGTCTCTACCGCATTACGGTATCTTTTCCATTGCACCCACTATCTAGTACCCTGCCCCCCAGAGACCAACACCTGCTGATAAGGCACCGCGAACGGCGGGACTCCCTTATCCCCTGGGTACCCATGTTAACAAGACTCCTCTTGCCAGCGTTTGATGGGTAACCGCCATATCAGACTTTCGACCTGATATTATCGTGTAAACGTGTGACGAGTAACCGTTCGAGTGAGTGTTCGCCGAGGCTACTGAGCACTCTACCATGTTACCGAGAGAGGGACCTGGACTTTGTCCAGAGGTGTCTGGGATCGTCGCAGCTACTCCCCTCCCTCCGGCCTAGCAACATGAACACATAAGAAACTGACAATAGTCTGTGAGCAGACGTAAAGTCGCAAGCTAACCCTCCTGCAGCCAGTTTGGGCTTCGCTGTTCCTCCCCCCATCAGCAGCACGGGTCCTACCTTTCAGTTTAACCGTGCTTACTAAATTAATAGGGGGAATCCGAAATTGGGATACGCCCAATCAGCGCGCTAGGTAATCCCAGCTACCGTTATAGCTCAGCCACAGTGGGGCCGCTTGATAAAACAAGCTACTGGCTATGGGATGTCAGTACCCGAGCGGGTTAATGCGCCGCTCCCCGCCGAGTCAGCAGGGAATACAATCACCTCAACACATAGGTGAAGGACTCCTCCGTCTCTACCAAATTACGGTATTGTTTTCCATTGGTCCACTATCTAGCGCCACACCCCCCCAGAGTCCAACGCCATGTGGAGAGGCACCGGCTGTCAACCGGTGGGGCTATCCTCCTCCCCCTGGGTACCCATGTTGACAGGACTCCTCCTGTCAGCGTTTGATGGGTCACCGCCATATCAGACTTTCGACCTGATATTACTCGTGTAACGTGTGACGAGTAACCGTTCGAGTGAGGGTTCGCCATGGCTTTCGCCATGACTACTAAACACGCTACCATGTTACCGAGAGAGGGACCTAGACTTTACCCAACGGTGTCTGGGATCGCCGCAGATACGCCCCTCCCGCCGGCCTAGTCACATGGTGGGACTAGGCCCAACACATAAGGAACTGTTGAGAATTCACTTGAATCTGACCAACACAATCCACGTAATGCTATGGAAAATGATACTCTAGCTGAATTATGAACAAAACATCGCCACTGAGAAACAGATGGAGAAGTTGAACCATCTCAGATGAATTCAAAACCCCAAGAACATCACCCCAACTATTGAACCAAACAAAGTGGTTCTCAAACAACGAAATCTCTTTGAAGGCACTAGCCGAATGATTCATCTTCTTAACACAACCATAATAAACTATACTGAAGATAGATGACAGAGATACACAATAGTGGATCTTGCACACATATTTAGAAACACGAAACCACTGAAGGCTTTCCTAGGAAATGAGGATATCACAATCTTTTTGGCAGACAAAGGCAATGCAACGGTACTTGTGAGAAGCAATTGTGATGAACTAAAATGATACAGCCTACAAATAATCAGAAATCCAACTTTCTATCTGGAGTAGACTACTAGGGATATCATTAATAATTCACTTTTCGAAAAGAAGTCAAAGAACAAATAATACCAGAAGGAAAATCCCCCAAGTGTTCTGAGTTATAGGGGCTTCCCAAAATCAGAAAATCAGTACCACCACAACCAGGAACAAATTAATATAAGCCCAAAGACATATCGTTGCTGTGGCAGAAAACTCATTTTGTTAATGACGACGATACAAATAAATAGAAGGAGAACCAATGTGATCAATATTATAACCGATCATCGCAAATATATCCATGGAGGAAGTAGGAATCGAAGCACTCGCAACATCAGGCTTGAAACCAGAACTATGGCTGACATATACTGATGATATTCTTCTGATTGAGCCACATGGACATCTTTTCTTATCATCAATGTCAAAAATCATTCATAGTATTCCGTGTCAAGATTGTAATAGAAATTATATCGGCCATACTTCAAGAACATTAACCAGTCGAATCACCTCGCACAAAGGTGATTGCAGACTACATCCAGAGAGATGTGCCTTAGCACTTCATGTTAACTCACATGATCATCACATGGACTATGAGTCAGTAAGTGTGTTAGCGAGCGAGTCACACTGGGCTAAGAGGGTCTTTCTAGAAATGGCTTTTATATCACAAGATAGTAACCTCACCAACAAAAAAACAGATATTAATCACTTGAGTGAAATCTATTCTTATTTACTGTCACTAAACAACAATCTTACTATATCAAACAATTCCATTGTTACAGTATAACATTTCTCCAAATTTTATTCATTATCAAATACTATAAATTCGTAATTTTTCAAGGTTGAGGTAAAACCAACTTGAACATATGACAAAATTAACCACACCAGTTGGTACCCATGTCTCAGTTGGCCCCACTGGTTGTCATACATAAAACATGAAGGGCCATTGTCACTGTCAAGTATAGTCCATCCAATATCAATTGCAGAAGCTGTTTCTATAGGGAGCAAATGAAAACTCACTTCGCTAACACGAGCGTATATGCGAAGAAACGGAACGAAAAATAATCTGTACTACTCGTAAACATTCGCCGTCGGCAAACGGTAGATCAAAAGAGCCGATAGTCAACGTGGACTTGAGTGACGGCTGTCTGTTGTACAACCGATTCGTCTGGGCCAATCAAGTCGGACATCAATGCTGGCAGGTGTGTCTATACGATGGGAGGTCATGAATAACGCGTTATATTTGTGTTTTAGTAGCTCTGGAACATTAAAAACCAGTAGCGTCTATGGTCTTGGTGTGTCGATCGAAATACGTTTCAGGATATAATAATAACCTACATCAAACAATGAAAGAAATTATTTTTCTTTCTTAATGTATTTGTATGAATAAAAGCTTGTCTTTAATTTTTTTTCATTTTTCATTATTTATGAAGTATTTTTAAAATCTCAAAATATCAAAATAAAGTTAGTTATCTCCGCCACTGCTGCTTACAGGATTTTGCCGCAAGACTTTTTTATGCTTCTGCAATTTATATTGGGGAAACTATAAAACTGTATGTATCTTTTTTTGAATTTAATCTCTAACCCGTCAGTTTGATTCCAACCTCATGGTTGAAGATGTTTAAACAAATTTTATTGTATAATTTGTAACATATAAGTGTGGTTACACACACCGTTCTTTTCTCTGTTGTTACTAATGTATCACAATCTACCATTTCTCATTATTTAGTACCATAATGTCAACAAAAAAAGTTTTACTTAACACCAAGTCATCCAATCTCACCTAAGTTGTAATTATTATTAAATCACTGAATGATATTCTCTCATATGTGTAAAATTTCAAATTGTAGGTCCCTGATGATGGAATACAATTATTTCCGAAAGCTTGGACAAACTTACAAGAGTTTTCTTTTTGACATTGCTGCATTCCCCACTATCAACTAATTTAAAATATATATATATATATATATATATATATATATATTTATATATATATATATATATATATATATAGGCTAAACAATAGTGGGCCTAAAACTGAGCCCTGCGGCACATCATCAATGTCTTTCATTTCAGAACTAGCTGGTGCCCGTGACTTCGTCCGCGTAGAATCTATATTTTTCCTGGTTTTCTTTATGTGATTCCAACCAGCTTCGAACATTAATTTGACAGTTTGTCAGATTTAATGATTAAAAAATTACGGATTTTCATACAAACTTTCATCCCTTTTTTCACCACCTTTAGAGTTAAATTTTCAAAAATCCCAGCCCCAGGACTTTGGGCTGTGCGTTGATATGTCAGTGAGTCAGTTATTCTTTTATATATTTAGACTATGCTTTTTAACGATAACATATCGTTTTCTGTATCTCAAATAGTTAGGTATCCAATCCGTTGATATCCTTCTGATACCATATTGATCCAACTTTTCAAGTAAAACAGAATGATTGACATAATCGAACGCCATACTAAGATCACAAAAAATCCCTTCAGGGCACTCGCCTGCCTCAATAAATTTATTCTGATTATAGTATGAATGGACTGCTGTTGTGGTTGATCTTTTTCTAAGGAATCCATGTTGGATTTTCGAAAAATATTGAATTCATTACAAAATGACAGGTTTCAATGTCAGAAAACACTAATTTCAAAGTGTCTCTCCAAAAGAAATGATTCTAACTTTTTCCATTTTTGCAAAGTGAGATTGCTTCTTGAAAATGTGTTTCCCATTTCTTCCGGTCTTCCTGATGATCGTGGAAGCGTGAAATAGATTTTCGTCGACAAAAATGTATTGAAGACCTAGTGAATGCGATGTCTCTCTTGCGTCAATGTTACGAATGATTTCTGGTGAGTACACTCTTTTGGAAAACATTCTTCTTTGCTTATTCATCTTTATGAGTTCTTAATTGAGACTGGAATAGAAAATCAAATAACTATCTGAATGAAAATGCAAATTTTCAATTTCAGATTTTTTCTTTAGAGTAAGGGCCTTTTCAGAATATCTATCAGATGTAGTTCAATGTCCAGCGTGGCTTTAGCCGGGGAAGTTGTTGTTTTCTGTTAGAAATTCTCAAAAAATAACTTCATTTTAATCGTGGATTTTTCAATTCACAGAAAAATCTTTCTATCAATATTCAATTGAGAATGTTTCCTTTTCGACAGGAGTCTGTTCAGGAACGCATTTTCAAATACTTTTGAAAAACTTGATGGTACTGTTCTGAGCTATACTTCTCTAATGAATGAATGAGATATAAATATGCGTCAGAAAGCAGGAAAATAATACACAAAGTTGGTTCTCCCCTCGATGTTTTTTCATCATCAAGTTTACCGACTGAAAGATAGATTACAAATCTTCTGATTAAAAATAACAAAAATCCGTTGCTCACAGAGCATTTTATATGGATTTTCTAACTATGGCAATAACTTGAGCCCGTTTGAATTACGAACTGATGATTCAATATATTTGTCACACATAGAATTGTTCAGTGTTTATGAATTGATAATTTATCTATGGGTTGGTTCGCATATGTCCATTACATCATAAGATATACTTGGAGAAAAGTTGAAAAACAAGAATACCAATTGCCAAATTATCAGGAAAGCAAAACATCATTTTCCACCATTTTCTTATTCCATTACTATCAATTACAACCATTAACTATGCTTTGTTGATTTTCGAAAAAATACCATTCTCAAACCACTAAACCGCTATTGCTGCATTATCCACCCTGTACGAACAAATGGCATGCCAGCAGCGAGCGCAGAACCGCGAATTAGCGGCTATTGAAGGGAACTTTCTCTCCGTGTAATTCCATTATTTATAAGATAGTAACAAACTGCAATTTTCTTTCTGCATTTCGCAGATGTCGATTTGCCGCAGCCAACGAAATCAAAAGTGACCGGTAGCTGGAAGAGTGAATTGCGATCTTTGTGCGTGCATGAGAAAATGCATTGTCGATTGATTAGTTCTTCAGTTCCTCGTTCTTGTCGGTATTCCGAGTCGGACAAGCAAAAAACAAAAGAATAGTTCAGAGTTGGGTACGCTCTCGGAAATACATGTAAGGGTTAAGCTGCACAACTGTACGGAATGATTTTTATTGAAGACAAGCCCTCATTTAGGTACCCCTGATCACGAGCTTTCAAACGCCGATTGAAATCTTATGGTTTACTCATCTGAAGAAAACCTAACAAGTGATACATAACTCATACAGTGCTTCTCAAAAGTCCCTTCCCCCCCTCTTATTTTTGGAACGATTATACATAAACAAGTGAAATTTGGAAACTGAATATTAAAGGTTGTAAACTTCCCTACTCGTGATGATAGATGACGAAATCGTCAAAGATGACGTCTCAAGGCCATTGTGACCAATAATTTTAAATAGAACCCTACGGCAAGCCACACCTCTTTTAAAAGGTTTCGAAAAAAACCTATTCAACGATACTAATTTTGTTTGTGTTTATGGCAGTTTTAATGGCTCATTAGTAAACATTAAAATTTAAATTCCATTCAGTATGATATTAATTACAGATTTAGGAATCTGTATCTACTTAAAGAAATTGCTCGCAGTGACCTCCATTTACTTCCTGACAGTGAAATATCCTATTTTTAAACTCTTCTCGTACTTTTGCAAATGTGTCTGCGGAAACAGTCTCACATTCTGCAACAATACGTTGTTTTAAAACGTCAATATTGTCAGGTTCAGTGGCGTAAACCTTCGATTCAAGGTATCCCCACAGAAAAAAATCCAAAGGTGTGAGGTCCGGTGATCGAGCTGGCCATTCCGTTGAACCTCGTCGTCCAATCCATCTACCACGATACTCCTCATCCAAATACCGTCTTACTGCACCGTAATAGTGTGAAGGAGCACCATCCTGTTGGAATGTTATTTCCACATTGCCGAATTCATCCGAATTATCTTCCAAAATTTCAAGGATTAACGGTTCTATTGCGTTTTGCAATAGCTCCAGATAAACCTCACCAGTTAAATTAGTATTTAAAAAAAGAGGCCCAACGATGTGGTTTCCCAGGATACCTGCCCAAACATTCACCTTCTGGGGAAATTGGGTATGTGTTTCACGAAACAGGTGAGGATTTGCGTCACTCCAATACCTCACATTCTGTGTATTTACATTTCCATTCAGATAGAAAGTACTTTCGTCACTAAAACAAATTGTTTTGACATAGTCTGGCTGTTGGTTAATTTTAGTTTCCATATTTTCACAAAATTCTAGTCTTCGGTCTGGGTCGTCGTCTGAGAGTTGATGAACCATTTTTAATTTGTATGGGTGAAATTTGTTTTTTTTTCAACACCCTGTGTACTGTACTTTGACTGACTTCACAGGTAGATGCAACGTGAGTTCTTGAAGAAGTAGGATTAACTATTACTTCTGCCAGTATATCAATTTTTTTCTCATCAGAAATTTGTGGTCTGCCAGATCGTTTAGCATCATTAATACTACCCCTTGTTTCAAACTTACGAAGAAGCTCCCTTAAATAAGTCCTCGAAACGGGGCGATCGGGAAACCTCTCATTAAAAATGCGTTCTGCTGCATCAATATTTTGTCCAGTTTCACCAAGAATTAGGATCGCTGCTACTTTATCACCTAAAGCACGTACCATTTCGCTTCTTGAAGCACTTTGACGTTCAGTTTAACAAATTATTAAAATGTACGAAAATATTAAAAGTACCAAAAGCTGCTAAAACAGTTAAACGTTCAATTAACAATACACAAATTATTAAATGTACAAAAACTTGGACAATTACAAAAACGTCGAATTAGGGAGACTAACAAAAACGTCAGCTTATTTGACAACTATCCAGAGGCGGAGCTTGAATTTGGAATTTTAGTATTAACTGATTTAATTCATCACAGCTTTGTGTTTTTTAAAAGCGGGTTGCCAAAACTGCCATAAACACAAACAAAATTAGTATCATTGAATAGGTTTTTTCGATACCTTATAAAAGAGGTGTCGCTTGCCGTAGGGTACCATTTAAAATTATTGGTCACAATGGCCTTGTGACGTCATATTTGACGATTTCGTCATCTATCATCACTAGTTGGGAAGTTTACAACCTTTAATATTCAGTTTCCAAATTGCACTTGTTTATGTATAATAGTTCCAAAAATAAGAGAGGGGGGAAGGGGACTTTTGAGAAGCACTGTATAGACTAACGATAAATCCAAAGGATTTTTAAAGCGTATGCGTATCACCCCTTTCAGCTTTATACTTAGTTTGGTTTCATTGAAAGTTAGATATGATTCAGGTACCTCTCATATAAGAAGGGAACTTCTCTTGTACTATGTGCATAATTGTGGAGCGTAAGCACAACACCTAGAAGATAAAGACAAAGTGCTGCCGCGTGACGTCATCTCCCGGAGGCCTACGAAATACTTATGTTATGTCGGGCTTTGTGTAGTTATTTATGTCTGAAATCGTTTTCATGTAGATTTGGCGATCAATATGAAGATCCAAGTAAACAAAAATATCACGGCAATAATCTATAAAAAACAAAAATAATTTAAATGGTGATTAACTGTTTCTAAATACACTCGGGAAAACATGTGTCTATATCGAGGTCTATATATCATAGTCTAGATACTAGATGGATCTAGAAAAACAGAGTATATGGGCCTGGAACTAAATATTCCGAAAGTCTAGGCAAATCTCCAAGCATTTTCCAAGCGGAAACCTACGCCATCGGAAAACGTGTCCAGTTCAATATAGAAAGAAATTTTTGCAGACAAGAGATTATCACCATGTCAGACAGTCAAGCAGCCATTAATGCTCTGAACTCTCATATAATCAACTCCAAGATGGTTTGGGAATGCCTAGAGAAACTAAATGAACTAGGCGAGAACAACACTGTTACCTTCTTATGAGTTCCGGGACACACTGGAGTGGAGGGTAATGAAATGGCAGACGTACTTGTAAAAAAAGGGGAAACACCATTTCTGGGACCTGAACCCTTCTGCGGAATAAGTACCAGCACAATACTGGACGAACTTAGTACATAACAAAATATCCCAATACTGGATAGAATCACGGGGAATGAGGCAGGCCAAGATACTACTGGGAAACTACAACCAGAAGAGATCAAATGACTGCATCAGCAACAGTAAAAATAAGTTCAGAATACAACGGCAATTCTAAGAGGGCATTGCCGGTTGAGAGGGCACCTTAAGAAACTCGGATTAGTATACAGAGAAGAATGCAGGCTCTGCGAGGAAGAGGACGAAACCTCTATCCACATCATCTCAGAATGCATTATCTTGCAAAATCCGAGGGCACGATACCTTGAAGAACATCATATAATTAGAGGGAGATCTACCTAACCTGGAGCCATCTGGCATCCTGAACTTTTTATTAAAAGTCATAGGACTGGAGGAACTGCTCTAGTCGTTGAGACACAATAGACCTTATAGATCGCAGTTTATTGTCACCCCTACCAAATAGAAATAGTCTAGATATTAACTGATGCCTATTTTTTGCATTCCAGATACCAAGATGTGATATCGTCAATGAATTACATTATGCAATTCATCATTGAATTTTTGGATTGCCCAAAGTTAGATACCTAGATAGCTGAATCTACATCCATTTTAAATAGGTATTGAGTTTTCTCTTATTACCCTTACCTAACAGGTAATTTTTTTGCCGCAGTAATTTTTGATTAGCGTATTGGAAATACTACTCAGTAGGGGTAGATAAGGAGTTCTGACGGCATTCTTCAACCAGGTCTACCAAACTGGGAAACTTCCCAGCGACTGACAGAAATCGATCTTCATCGCCTTACCCAAAAACAACAAAGCTAATAGGTGCAACGACTCCCGATTTATTAGCCTAATGAGTCACACTTTGAAAATACTTTTAAAGATACTTCTCAATAGAATATACGCCAAATGTGAACACAACATTGGCAAAGAACAATTTGGATTTCGTAGCGGACTAGGCACACGCGAAGCCCTTTTCTGCACGAGGACACTACATCAGAAAAGTTGTGAGTTTCGAAAAAAATTCTATACAATGTGTTTTATTGACTTCGAGAAAGCGTTTGACCGAGTCAAACACACAAAACTTTTCCAATGTCTAAAATCATATAACGTAGACTATCACGAAATGCGCCTTTTGTTAAACCTGTATCCATAGTCAAACAGCAGTGGTCAGGCTAGAAGACAGAGTTACAGATGAAATACCAATAAAAAGTGGAGTTAGACAGGGATGTGTTCTATTACCCCTGTTGTTCAACCTTTATTCAGAGAACATATTTCGAGAGGCTTTACATGGCAGGACAGAGGGAGTAAAGATAGGTGGTGAAATTATAAACAACGTAAGGTACGCAGATGACACTGCCATCATTGCAGAAAACATGGAGGACTTGCAAATGCTGCTGGATAGAGTGCATGAGGCTGGTCGAAAATGGGGTATTAATGTAAACATCAGGAAAACGAAATGGATGACTGTAGGTAGAATAAACATTGAACCAATTCCGATTACGATCAACGGACACAACATTGAACTGGTATCACATTTCAAATATCTGGGTAGCTGGCTGAACAATGACATAACGTGCGACGAAGAGGTGAGAGCAAGGATTGAAATGGCACGTAGGGCATTCAACAAATGGACACCAACTCTCACTGATAGAAACCTCACAGTTACGACACGGTTAAGAACACTCCGCTGTTACGTATGGAGCATTCTTTTGTACGGATGTGAAACATGGACGCTTAAAGCTGACATCATGAATAAAATAGAAGCGTTTGAGATGTGGTGCTATCGGAGAATTCTCAAGATCCTTTGGACTGCACATACCAGTTATGAAGAGGTACTCAGACAGCTGAATAAGGATCGAGAACTCCTGAACACCATAAAAACAAGAAAGGTCAGTTATTTGCGAGGTACCAAATATCACATCCCATGCCTGATTATTCAAGGAAAGGTTGAGGGCAGAAGATGGATAGGTCGCAAAAAGCTATCGTGGCTACAAAATATTAAAAACTGGACCGGACTGGGAGTAGAACAACTATTCCGAGTAGCGACAGATAGAGACCAATTCAACCAAATTGTCATGGAGATGGCTCACGCTTGAAGACAGGCACGGCACCGAAAGAAGAAGAAGATAAGGAATGTAATAACACCGTAGTTTGGGCTTTGACAGAGGGTGGTGCGAGATATCAAAGTGGGGTAGTTTTCTCTCCGTGAAGCTAAAAATAATTATTATGAGTAGCCCGTTTTTTTTTGTTCTGAGACGAAATCATAAAGTCACAAAGTTGAAGAGGGTGTATTTAATTCCCATGAAGCCACCAGAGAAATCACTGTCTGAACGTAGATTGTAAAGATAGGAAAATCGGTGTCCGGGGTGACGAAATGAGATATCTCACAAAGATTTTGGTAATTATATTTTTTTAGAGGTGTTCTAGTTTATGTTCATTTTTGGAACTTTCAAACTGATCAATTTCCGTTCGCCTGTTCAATTCAGTGAATAGAATATATTGTTGAAGTTCTCATAGCCTGTGTTGAAATTTTAATAAAATTCTCATATTGTGGTTACATTTAGATGCTTCTATGGAAAGTACCTTTTCCGTTTTCAAGCATATAAACTATTTGGAAGCTTCAATAGAAAGTAAATTTCATTTTTCCAAGCATATAAGCTATATAATCCAAACAGTGTTTAATTTAGGATGAAGACTGTCTGTGCAACCGGAGTCCAGTCTCAAGGGGTGAATTTGAAGCCTTCAGACCTTCGGAGATTTCAATTAAGTCAAAAGGTCAGACCCCTGGACATATCCATATCTCCATCTGTTGCTACCCCTGGTAAATGGAGTAAACCACTATAAAATCTGGCGCCCGAGAGAAAAAGTTTAAAAATAGTTTGAAAAAGTGTCTTGGCGTCATAAATAACGTAACGATTCTGGGTATAATATTTATTATTCCTGACCCTATAAAATCGCCTAACAATTGAGTAAGACTATGTTGGATAATATGAATCAATTTAAAAAATACGACATATGTAAAAACCCATGGTTGGTGACTTTCCTCCAATCATATTGATAGCCTTGCGGAAAATCGAGATGAGTTTTTATCAAAAGGAAGGACGAGAAAACATTAACATTTCAATAAAAGCACTTCATTGAGCATGATATTAATATTCTTCAATTCAAATATTGAACTACTTCACTAATCGATGCAATATGCAAAACTCGCATTAATTCGAAGGTTTCCTAGAATTACGCGAGGTCTCTCAGTTATTTTCAGTCTAGTAAAAATCCATTAAAATCTGTTTTGATTTTATGAACAATTACTCATTGCTTGTGAAGTTTATTATTTTGTTTTGAAACAAACAATTATAATTGTTATTGTGTTTTTGAGTGCGCGCTCAATTCGAGGATGAAAACTGTCCTTCACGCACAACCCAAATACCAAATTTTATGCATTTTACAACATAAAATTTTATACGCGGTGGATCAGCCCGTGGAATAGCCTTCAAAAATTTCTGATACGTACTTTTTGTTACACTATTCTAAGATAGAATTTCTGATATAATCAGAACATTTTTTCTTTCAGTTATTTATCTGTCTTTCAGGGCGCAAGAGTGATTTTATTTCAAATTTATCCACACTCAACCAATGTTGGGTTTCACAATACTATCTGTTGAATAATAATAATAATGGTTTATTTGAATAGGAATCCTAATAAATATACAGAGTGGCCACTTTTTTAATGGGATTGTATTGGTAACTTTTAAACCATAATAGTTAGAAGGTCGGTCAAATGGAGAAAAAGTTGCATTCATAGAAGCATTGTCAAGCAGTTCAAACAAATCGAGATTATCAGGGCCGGTTATTGAGATATCATAAGAAAAGTAAATTCTGTCATTTTGATTTTTTTTCCCACTTCATTTCGAATATTATCAAAAAATGTCACAGGAGTTTTTCATTTGACAGTGAATTATCCTCAATTTGACATAATCAGATTTTGTATCCAACGTTTCGTACGCTCTGGGCCACCCTCAACCTCATTTTTTTCAATACCGACCTGCATATTTTATGACACTTTTCGAAATAACTTTTAACGCTGAATTCAACGATATATCATACAATGTCATTCAAAGTTGATTTTCAGGTGATTTTGACCCTTATCCAAATTTCTTTGGGTCGGATCTGTATTAAATTCAGGTACCTTTAGTTTAATTAACAACATGCAATACATTTCGATAAGAAAATCAACTTACTCATCTTCAACTGAATGGAACGTAACAGAATCAAAGCAAGAAACAAAAAATAATTATTTACAAATTTCAAGAGGTGAAAAACCTAATTCATGATAATTAAACGAAACTATCATTTAATGAAAGAAAAATCAAATGATTATTCGAAAGTAAATGATGAACATTAATGAAGTAAGTGTTCGAAATGTCCACCATTTTGTAAAATGCACTTTGCGGTTCTGGAACCCATACTTCTTATACATTTGCTTATTTCGTCTCCTTGAATACTTTCCAAAACATTCTCAATCTTCTCGCGAGGAATCATTATTGTTGGATTTGTCATTTGTTCAGTTGAAACAAATCACAGAATCGAACTTTATTTTGAGATCATTACGATATAATAATAAGGCTTGGTATTCAAATTTAAAATCATTGTATTCGCGTCTCTTGACTATTTTATTAACAGCAATTTTTGATAAATGGCATTCACTGGCCACAGTTCTCGATTTTTTTTCTGGGTTCAATTGAATTTGGGTCAGAACATTGATATCGTTGATAGACTTGTTTTTTCTTACATACACACAACTCTAGGTTTATTGAATGTATTATTTTCAAGTAGTAGGCCGTGGATAAAAAACAACATAACAAGAAATGTCATATTATTTGTCACTTCGTTTATTATTGTGTCACAAGAACTTGTCATTAAATACTTTTCTGAGTAATTTCAATTTAACTTATTCGATATACACAAATGAAGAGGAGAGAGATATGTACGAAGTGTACATAAAACTAGATAGAAATTCGTTCAAAGCACAACAAAGGTATGGTGAATTATATCCTGAAAGAACAACACCAAATATTAAAATGTTTCGACGTTTATCTACAACGTTACTTGCACATAATTCATTCATCAAACCCAGAGGTCCTTATGTACGACGAAACGAACCTATCAATGACATCAATGTTCTGGCCCAAATTCGAATGAATCCAGGAATAGGATCGAGAACTATGGCCAGTGAATGCAATTTATCAAAAAGTGCTGTTAATAAAATACTCAAGAGACACGGATACCATGACTATAAATACCAAGCCGTGCAAAAACTATATCGCAATGATCCTGAGAGAAGATTGCAATTCTGTAATTGGTTTCAACGGAAGGTGCGGAATAACAACAATTTTGCGCACAATATCATTTGGGGAGACGAAACGACATTCACAAATTCTGGCATGTTCAATCGAAGGAACAAACATTTTTATGCCACAGAAAATCCTCACTTAATTCATGAAGTTAGACATCAATATCGTTTTTCTTTGAACATATGTTGCGGTTTGTTGAATAATAAATTACTGGGACCCTATTCTATTGACGGCAACCTAACCGGAGCAAAATATGTAAAAATTATAGAAGAAATGTTGGATGATCTTCCTAAACGGTATCGGCGTAATAGTCCATGGTTCCAACAAGACGGATGTGGTCCACACAACTCAAGAATAGTCAAAGACTATCTAAATCGAACTTTTCCCGATTCATGGATTGGAACAAGAGGTCCAGTAGCATGGCCTGCCAGATCTCCGGATTTGAATCCGCTGGATTTTTATTTGTGGGGATATCTCAAAAATAAAATTTATGATACTACGAACCCGACAATAGAGATTCTTCGTGAGAACGTTGAGAATGTATTGGAAGGTATTCAAGGAGATGAAATAAGCAAATGTATAAGAAGTGTGGTTCCAGAACCGCAAAGTGCATTTTACAAAATGGTGGACATTTCGAACACTTACTTCATTAATGTTCATCATTTACTTTCGAATAATCATTTGATTTTTCTTTCATTAAATGATAGTTTCGTTTAATTATTATGAATTAGGTTTTTCACCTCTTGAAATTTGTAAATAATTAATACTTGTTTCTTGCTTTGATTCTGTTACGTTCCATTCAGTTGAAGATGAGTAAGTTGATTTTCTTATCGAAATGTATTGCATGTTGTTAATTAAACTAAAGGTACCTAAATCAGATCCGACCCAAAGAAATTTGGATAAGGGTCAAAATCACCTGAAAATCAACTTTGAATGACATTGTATGATATATCGTTGAATTCAGCGTTAAAAGTTATTCCGAAAAGTGTCATAAAATATGCAGGTCCGTATTGAAAAAAATGAGGTTGAGGGTGGCCCAGAGCGTACGAAACGTTGGATACGAAATCTGATTATGTCAAATTGAGGATAATTTACTGTCGAATAAAAAACTCTGGTGACATTTTTTTGATAATATTCGAAATAAAGTGGGAAAAAAAGAAAAATCAAAATGACAGAATTTACTTTTCTTATGATATCTCAATAACCGGCCCTGATAATCTCGATTTATTTGAACTGCTTGACAATGCTTCTATGAATTCAACTTTTTCTCCATTTGACCGACCTTCTAACTCTATGGTTTAAAAGTTACCAATACAATCCCATTAAAAAAGTGGCCACTCTGTATAAAGAAGAAATAATGGTAATGAAGTTACACAGTATAATTTTTTAAATCCACGAATTATTATATATAAATACAAAAATCTCAGGCTATAATATAATATAAACATGTAAACATTGAAATATAGAAAAAAACATTTAACATTGAAGCACCAAGTTTTAGAATTCACTACAATTTACAAAAATCTAAGGCATATTAGAAACACATAAATTTTAAAATATAAAAAAAAAACATTAAATATTGAATTATTTTTAATTTTTATTTTACTTCTATTAATGAAAGAGACAGTCTCAAAAACAAGCTGAGAAAAAATCTCTGTTGAACTTGAAAATCGATATAGGGACTACAGAAATAAACTAAATCGCCTAATCAAGAAAACAAAAATCGACTTTTATCAAAGTAAAAAAGATGAAGGAAGGGGAAATTATAAAGAAAACTGGAAAATAATTAACGATATATCAGGAAAAAGTTTACTAAAAATATAGAAAAATCATAATTAAAAATGAAAAAGCTGACCTAATAATAAACAATAAGGAAAAGGCAGATACTTTCAATGAGTTCTTTGTTAAATTGGGACTGAAAATGGCAGAAGGGATAGATGAAACAAACATATCTGAACATTTTTTGAAGAAACGCCAAATTATTCATCAATATTTTTTAATACGATCACAACAAACGAGACTACAATCCTCATATCGAATCTGAAAAATTGCTGCCCTCCTGCTACACATTATCAACTTATGTTTTGCATATGGAGAAATCCCAAAGTAATGGAAACAATCTATCATCACTCCAATCTTCAAAATTGGCGATTCCAATCAGCTGACAAATTATAGACCAATATCCGTGATAAATAATTTCGCTAAAATATTCGAATAGGCTCTAAAAAACAGAATGCTTGAATTTTTTGAGATCCACAATGTCATAACAGATAAACAGTATGGATTCATAAAAAAATGGAACACAGAAAATGCAGTACTTGACTTTCTAGATCATACAGTAAAAGCCATGGACGAATCAACGAAGTGCCTTGCTGTCTTCCTTGATCTCGCCAAGGCTTTCGATACTGTTTCCCACAACAAACTGCTTGCTAAACTAACAAAATATGGCATACGCGGAGTCCTTGATCTCTTGAAAAATTACTTATCTGAGAGATACCAAGTAGTGAAAATTGGGAAAGAAATTATTTCAGAGTTAAAGGTTGAAATATGAGTACCACAAGGAACAGTATTGGTTCCGATATTGTTCCTTGTATGTATACAAGGAACAGTATCTCTCAGATAAATGAATTTATGGGACATCTAAGATGTTATGCAAATGACACAGCTCTAATTATCACAGGTAAGAATCGGAAAGATGTAAATTACAAAGCGGAGTCGGGACTGAAAAAAGTATTAGTATGGTTGAACCACAATTCACTAAGTTTGAATATTCAAAAAACCAAGTACATAACGTTCTCCTCATCAATAGTTGATCAACCCTCCCACGTCATTCTCAATAGACATACTTTCACCTGTGATGATAATACTGTCACGCCCTACTTTGGGTGACCCTGTGAAACCCTGGCCCCCTAACTGTTTAGGGTGCCCACTAATTATCTTGCTTGGCTTGCGAGAGGTTAAAACATTTTAATTCTGTGATTGTGACAACCCTGGTATAGTGAATTAAAAAAAGAAGTTAAAACTATTATGGTTTATTAAAAATTATAAAAGGGCAACAAATAACACTATGGTGAATACAAAAATAATGAAGTGAACAATGACCATAACAAGTAAATAGAAGTACCACTTACATTATAATAAAAACCAAGGAAAGGAGATGTGTCACCGAGGACCAGCAGCATAAAACCAAAGAGAGCCCGATTAAAAACAAACATTTTCATTTATAGGAAATATATCGCTGACTTGCAGAATCAGCGTCCTTGCTATTGATGAATGCAATACCGGACTGAAACCCAATCCCTGGTTAATGACTGGCGTTGAACTTTGAATTTGCAAGAAATACTGTATTTCAATAAATGTTATATTAGATGATGAATTACTGTAAAATATATGAACTACGGATTTTTCCACTTTGGGTTCAATTATGTTTGAATTTTATTTTCAAGTCTGGTAAATTAATTCAGAATTTTGAAAAAGAAATGATTGCTATATTTATATCGGGTAATATTTTTCATACTTGACAATACATGCAGCTGTCCAATTTTAGAAAAAAATAGATATAATAGACCAACACATACGCTGGTCTGAACACATATCTCATGTGACACAAAGGATAAGAGCGTTAACTCATAAATTTTATATTCCAAGACACATCCTCTCAAGAAAAAAACATGATTATTTTGTGCAATAGTTTCGCTGAATCAATCATCAGATACTGCCTAGTCGCATGGGGTGGGTTCTTTCATTACCACATTACAATCTTACAAACAGCAGAACATATTTTAATCAAGATCATACTAAAAAGAAGATAGATTGTACTCCACTCTATTACTCTATGAAGATGTCGACCTGCTCAATATAAAATCAATCATTACTACGAATGTACAACACACATAATAAATTTACAGTGAAAAAAACAAGGATGACCAGATCAACTCTCAAAAAATCTTCAACCCAAAGATCTTTTATGTACTTCGGTGCGAAATTTTGCAACCTCATCCTAACTGACCTTAGAGAAATAAAAAATTAAAATACTTTTGAAATACAAATGAAAAACTTCAGACTACAGAACCTCGAAAAATTCCAATAAACACAAAATCGAAAATGCAAGAGCAGATATGCTACCAGACAAAGCTAACGGCCCTTCTCAGGACCTATTGACTAGAAAACTCGGACCCTCTGTTCGAATTTGTCACCTAAATATAGAAAGCATAAGTTACTCAAAAAGCCAGTATATATCAAAACTCCTAAAATATGACAACATCGACCTAGTCGGAAAAACCGTCAACTTATTGGGAATTACACTTGATGACAGTTTGAATTGGGTACCTCACGTAGGAGCACTGAGCCAGAAACTCTCAAAATATATTTTCTTACTCAGGCAATTGAGAAACTTTGTAAGCTTGGAAACGCTTCTCTCGGCGTACTATGCATTTTTTCATTCCCATGCTAGCTATGGAACTCTGCTCTGGGGCAACTCCTCCAATGCTACAAAAGTTTTCATGCTCCAAAAACGCGCAATTAGAACAATTTCAAATGCAGGTTACCGAGACTCATGTAGGCCCCTTTTCATAAATTTGGGCATCATGCCATTACCATCTATTTTCATATACCATATTGAGACCTTACCGGTTTAACTTACAGAAATCCTCAAAGAACTCACTCGATGTCAACCTTTACAATGTCTTACCGTTCACTACCAGGAATTTACCCTTGCCAATGTTAAAAAAACAAATCATGGAATATCTAATTAAAAAATGTTTTTATAGTAGAATATGTTGCCTTAACCTCAGTGCTTGAATTTCTATAATATTTCTAATATGTATTATCAAGTCTGTATGTATGTACTTTTGTGTGTTTATATATCAGATCTATTTTACTCAATGTTGTACATTAACTGTTTATATATATATATATATATATATATATATATACATATATATATATATATATTTTTTTTTTTTTTTTTTTTATCCTTATATACCGTAGTTAATAAACATAATAGTAATAATGATCAATAGTAATAATGATGAAATAGTAATAATGATGAAGTCTCCTAGAGTAAAACACTCCGGAAGCAAAATACCTCTCCATTCGGATTTCCGGGCGAGAGGTACTCGAGGGGACTCAACATTAAAGATTAATTTTTGCAACATCCACGGACTCAACAAGAACATCAATGACAACCACCATCACCTACAGACGAAAAAACCGGATATTCTGGCCCTAACAGAAACACAAGTAAATTCGTCCACCAACAAGGTCCATATGCTTTGTCCTGGTTACGAACTCCATTCTCGATTCAGGTTCAAAGGTGGAGTCTGCCTTTACGCTAAGGCTAACCTTTCATGCCAGCGTGAAGAGAGTTTGGAACCGAAAGACTTTGATGTGATGTGGTTCAAGCTATCTGATACCAAACTGACTAAGTTCCTCTGCTGCCTTTACCTATCACCTAATGAACCTTCATATAACGACCTCTTTGAGTTTTTATCACTCAAACTGGACTACATTCAGGAGAACCATCCAACAGCTGAAACCATAATTATGGGAGACTTTAATGTACATAACGCTGCCTGGCTCAAATTCTCTAACAAAACAGATGATGCGGGTCGTCAAGCCCAGGCCTTCGCCATCACTCATGGTCTAGAACAACTGGTCGAGCTACCAACCCGCATCCCTGATGTCAACAACCAGTCTGCCAATACACTAGATCTTTTCCTCACCACCAATCCTGACCCGTATAGAATAGAAGTTTGTGCCCCACTTGGAAACTGATCACACCCTCATCTCCACAACATGCTCTTTCCATTTACCATCAACACCCCGTCTCATGTGGCATTACAATTCGGCCGACTGGGAAGGTCTTCGTATGTTTTTCTCAGCTTTTCCATGGAAGAGAGTTTGTTTCTCTTCAGTAGATCCAACACGATGTGCTGAGACAATTTCATGTTGGGGATGCAAACCTACATACCGAATACCGAAAGAAGAACATCATCCGATAAGACCTGGTTTAACAGAAACTGCTCTAGAGCTGTGGCTTCCAAACAGGCAGCATACCATCGATGGCTAAAAAATCCGGGCCCTGAGACCAGAGCAGCATATGTCGAGGCTAGAGGCATATGCAAAGAGACAATAGAATGCTCAAAAGATGCCCACAATGCCAAAATAAGATCAAAACTTGCTGAATGTCCTAACGGATCCCGTTCATTTTGGTCTTTCGCCAAAGCTGTGGGAAGAAACTTCACTTCCAGCTCATTTCCTCCTCTAACCAAAGAAGATGGAACACTAGCAACGACTGCCCAGGAAAAAGCCAATATCTTTGCGCACCTATTTGCTGGAAATTCCACTCTGGATTCATCGGGAAAACAACCCCCGAACATTACACCTATTGACAGTCACATGCCCGAGATCACCTTTCGCCAACGTACTATCAGAAAGATTTTGCTGGGTCTCAACACCAACAAAGCCTGTGGATCTGACGGAATCCCGCCGATTGTTCTCAAGAAATGTGCCCCCGAACTAACACCTGTTCTTTGCAAGTTGTTCAACCACTCTCACAATTTGGGGGTATTTCCGTCCAATTGGAAAATTGCAAGAGTACAGCCAGTCCCTAAATAAGGCGAAAAGGCCCTACCTAGCAACTACAGACCTATCGCACTGCTATCTATTATTTCAAAGGTCATGGAAAAAGCCATCAACATCGAGCTCATGAAATATCTGGAAGACTCAGGAATTGTCAACGATAGGCAATATGGCTTCCGCCATCAGAGATCAACTGGTGACCTGCTCGCTTAGGTCTCACATATATGGCAGCTATCTATTGAAAAGTATGGAGAAACTTTAGCTGTGGCATTAGATATCTCCAAGGCGTTCGATCGAGTTTGGCACCAGGGACTCCTCGCCAAGCTTCCGTCTTATGGCTTGCCCCCTCAGCTGTGTTCTCTGCTTGCTAGTTTTCTCTCAAACAGGTCTCTCCATGTAGTGGTCGATGGAGTTTCATCTGACACTCTACTCATAAATGCTGGTGTTCCGCAAGGATCTATTCTCGCACCAACACTATTTCCACTTCACATCAACGACCTGTTGAAAGCAACTTCATGTCCAGTACACAGCTTTGCCGATGATAGTATCCCTCCATACCGCTTTCTCTTCCAGAGCCCCTATATCAGCCCGTGAAACCAGAAATGAACGAGGAAGAAATGTTAATAATATAAATATGGACTTAGCAACAATTCTCGAGTGGGGATCTAATAACTTGGTAGAATTCATTTGTTGAAAATATGAACAGGATGTTCATAAAATCAGATGTGGAATCATCTGCGACTGAAAGATAAACTTTAGTCACTATCTTCCATCGTCAAGGTAACCTCTTGTGGGGTATTCATGTTGAAAAGGGAAACATTCTCAATTGAATATTGATAGAAAGATTTTTCTGTGAATTGAAAAATCGACGATTAAAATGAAGTTATTTTTTGTGAATGTCTAACAGAAAACAACTACTTCCCCGGCTAGAGCCACGCTGGACATTGAACTACATCTAATAGATATTCTGAAAAGGCCCTAATTCAAAAGAAAAAATCTGAAATTGAAAATTTGCATTTTCATTCAGATAGTTATTTGATTTTCTATTCCAGTCTTAATTAAGAACTCATAAAGATGAATGAGGCAAAGAAGAATGTTTTCCAAAAGAGAGTACTCACCAGAAATCATTCGTAACATTGACGCAGGAGAGACATCGCATTCACTAGGTCTTCAATACATTTTTGTCGACGAAAATCTATTTCACGCTTCCACGATCATCAGGAAGACCGGAAGAAATGGGAAACACATTTTCAAGAAGCAATCTCACTTTGCAAAGATGGAAAAAGTTAGAATCATTTCTTTTGGAGAGACATTTTAATCGTCGATTTTCAATTCACAGAAAAATCTTTCTATCAATATTCAATTGAGAATGTTTCCCTTTTCAACTTGGTAGAATTCAATGCAAACAAAACACAAGCATGTCTTTTCTCTAGAAAAGCCGATCTCACTGTGCCTAACATAACTTTGTCAGGAGTAACCATACCACTGAAGTCATCCATATCGATGCTTGGTATTACTATCAGCAATAACCTTTCCTGGGAAAATCACGTGAGGTCCATTACCAAAAGTGCATCCCAAAAACTTGGTTTTTTGTTTCGTGCCAAGAGCTATTTCACCCCCACTCAGCTGCTTATGATCTATAAGGCACAGATCCGACCTGTCCTGGAATACTGTTCCCATATTTGGAGCGCGGCACCTAAACATATCCTGAGGCTATTGGATTCTGTCCAAAAAAGGGCAATTCGTCTCGTCGGTGATGCCTCGCTTACAAACTCGCTCACTTGTCTGGAACACCGTAAAGAAGTTGGCGATTTGTCTCTATTTTATAGATATTTTCATGGGCGATGCTCTTCTGAAATATCAACAATCGTTCCTGCTAACCCGTCAAGTTCAGTCATCACACCCCTCCGTGGTCACTTTGGAGACCTGCAGAACATCACTTTCCAAAGACTCGTTCATCCAACGAACAGCGAGGCTTTGGAACTCATTGCCTAGGGAGGTGTTCCCCGAGGCATACAACCTCCAGAAATTTAAGAAGAACACCAACTCCTACCTTCTTTCCCTTGGTTCCCACGATGTTCTCTGAACATTACAGGATATCCCTTTTCGTGGGAACCAGAACATAAAAAAAAAACTCTCTGTACAGGAAACTCACTGTGAAACAGAAGAGCAACTACGAAAAAGGGGAAAAAATACCGGGCTACGGTTTGCTAGGAGCCACGTACCACCCATCATATGGCGTAGCAACTTACGTTAAACAGGATATAGAAAATGCTTCTCTTGTCGCCACGTCCACTGACAACGAAACTGTCATGCCCCATAATTACAGAAAAACTTTCATTCATAAGAAACAACACGATATTACTTAATATGAACGTTATAGCCAGAAAATTCAATAGGAATGAAAATAAATTCAAAAGTCAAATACGCGACTGAAACTGATATGGCACATGCCCGTTAAAAATACTTCATCATCTGTTCAGACAAGGAAATGCCCTTGAAAATTACTATAAAAAATCACCCTTTTTCTCGATAGAGCTATTGATGAATCGTCACCTCCTAGTTACGCATATCTAAAGAATTTCTTGTTTAAACAAAGTCTCTTTAAATTAATATTTGTTGAAGCTCGCCTAATTGCCCTCCGACTACTAAA
This sequence comes from Gonioctena quinquepunctata, assembly GCA_018342105.1. NCBI lineage: Eukaryota > Metazoa > Arthropoda > Insecta > Coleoptera > Chrysomelidae > Gonioctena > Gonioctena quinquepunctata. Next base: position 55,595 of record JAFIRS010002972.1, read on the forward strand.
TACAAAATATTTTTTTTTAAAAAATTATCAAGCCGCTGATTTATTATGACAGGGTGAAGATAATTATGATATCAGGAATTTTTACCCGCGAAGAGCAGAACCATCACGTGATCGGGTAACTGATTATAAAAGGGCGCGACTTTACGGATCAACTCTCTCTCGGTGTTCAGCAGTGAAACAAAGAACATGTACTCTCAAAATGAGGATAGATTTCATTCGATTACAACATAGTGAAATAAAGATGAGAAAAGTACGAATATAGTTGTCAGGCAGTGAACTTAAGTAGCCATTGAGTGAAATTATAGGCAAATCGAGTTTTTCCGAGTAATAGCAGTAACCAAGTGCATTCACGAGTAAACCAGTATTTTTTTTCCAAAATTACCTATTATTTATCACCGCTTCCAGAACGAGATAAGTCAACGAAAAACCACAAATCAAAAGTTCATGACCTCATAGAAAACCGTATATACATCTATAATCTAATATACAGTGCGAAGTAAAAATAAAATTGACATTTTTAGCGGGATTAATCAAAATAATAATACAATCAAACTAATTGTCGTTTGAAAGCCTCCTCAAGTGAAAAGGGTTTACCCTGCTGATTTAGCGTAAGTTCTCATATGTTTCCTGTATTTATGTTTTGGGCAAATTGAATCCTTCATAATGCGAATGTGTCTTTAAATGTATCTCTATGATCTTATGTTCCCCAAGTTTTCAAAAGATAATCATTTCCAGTCGTTTTGACAATTGATGTCACTATTTTTTTAGTCAATCTATTTAATTTGTAGACTGATAAAAAAAATAACTTCAAGTAAACTACACTATATTCTTGGAAATTGTATTTTCTTATCCGTATGTAGAACGGATGAAATACTTTGTTAATTTTTATAAAATATATATGTATATTCTTACTATTTTTATGAGTGCATTATTATTTTTTGAATCTTTCTGAAAACGGTACGTACTTCCTGGATAAACAACTCAATGTCCAAGTATAGAGAGGAAGAGATATCTATTGTAGGCCGCTCCAGGGACATAATCTCCGTTCAACCATCCTCAGACAGTCGATGCTCTTGATGCTTGTTTTCTCAAACTAACAACAAGTTTGATAGTGCAGGTGTGTCTGGTTAATTCATAACACCCTGTATAGGTCCAGGCTTTAACATTTGGCTGGTGAGATGTGGGGTATTTACTTCCCCAACTCTCCCCAGTTTCAACAATTTTTGGTCAGGTGTGTAGTTTTTGAATAACTAACACCCTGTATATCTCCAGACTTAACACCATAACGTCGTCATAAAAATAGGAAGCATCACCGTCTCCAACACCTATAAGCCGCCAGCCGTATCCTGGGCCCAAGTCATCCAAACACACCCCCATCCTGCTATATACGAGGGGGATTACAATAGTCATCACGAACAATGGAAGTACAGAGATTGCGACCCAAATGGCAACACAATAGTAAAATGGGCAGAAGAGGAACACCTCACCCTCGTGTTTGATGCCAAAGACTGATTCACATTCAAATCAGCAGCGTGGAAACGCGAATACAATCCTGATCTATGTTTTGTCTCGACTGACAACAGAGGCCAGCCCGTGGTAGTTTCACGAAATGTTTTCCCCGACTTCTCGCACAGCCAGGATCGTGCAGTCATAGTAGAAGTAGGAACACAAATCCCCCTAATTACCTCTATCCATCGCCAAAGGTGGAATTTCAAAAAGACCAACTGGACAAAATTCTCCACGGAACTAGACAAATTCTAAGGTTGGACACCCCTTACCAGCAGAAACTACAACAGATTTGTTGGCGCCGTAATAAGTAGTGCCAAAAACTGTATACCAAGAGGCTACCGCAAAGAATTCATTCCTGGATGGTCCCAAAACAGTAACGAGCTGTACCAAAATTTTCTCGAAACTGGTGATGAGGAAATAGCAGATGAGCTACTTCATAGCCTGGACGCGGCAAGACGAGAAAAGTGGACTGAAACTGTAGAAAGCCTGAACTTCCAGACATCGAGCAGACAAGCGTGGGCACTATTAAGGAAACTAGGAAACGGAGCCCCCACACGCCGTTGCTCCACACATAGTGGCGACATCCAGAGCACCCAAGGATAAAGAACATACAGCTGAGGTCAAACGAGAACTTAAAACCTTAAAAGCTCGAGCCACTGAAACATTCTCGCCCTTACACTCGCGAAGAAGTTTCAAATGCTCTCGAAGATGTCAAGCCAGAAAAAGCTCCAGCTAACCTAACTATAGATCTGGAAGCAGTGGGAAAATATTTTCGCAAGTGGAGGCTCCAACCTAATGCCACCAAAACATACTATTTGGAAACACCCTACTTACCCTCAATAAAACACCTAAATATCTAGGCATAATCCTTGATAGAACACTATCTTTCAGAGAGCATCTATCCAGAACTGCTGAAAAATTAAAAACAAGAAACAACATAATCCAAAAACTGTGCGGCACAACTTGGGGAGCATCGGCCTCCACTCTGCGCTATGTCTTGTCTTTTCAACTGCTTAATACTGCGCTCCAGTCTGGCTGAACAGCCCACCACATAAAATAGATTCACAGCCACGAGAATGATTGGTGGCGTCAACAAACCAACTCCCACGCAATGGCTTCCAGTCCTAAGCCACATCCCACCCCCTCATCTGCGACGAATAAATGCCCTAACGAACGAGTATAAAAAGATCGTGGATAAAAGAAATCTACCCATCCATCAGGATATCGAAGACGCCAACCTTAACCGACTCCAGTCTAGACGACCGCCAACAAGAACGGCAAGGGTGGCTGTGGAAGATGAGTCCAATCTTACCTATGTATTTGAGTCCATACATAGGTAAGATTGTATGGACTGCACAACTAAACAATAACATGCCGTGCATCACCCACAAGCCATTGGGTTTCGATCTACCACGTAAAACATGGTCCACGCTTAACAGAATCAGAACCCAACATGGCAGATGTGCATACCATACGATCATATAATGGCAGACCCGAAGACTTCCTGGTAGCGACCCCAGAGTCGATAGATTACATAAATAGACTAGATGTCCGTTTGTAACCTTTAAACTATGTCCCATACTATTATACAGGGTGATTCAAAAGTACTTTGACAAACTTCAGGAGGTGATTCCTCACAATATTCTAATATGAATTGTCCAAATAAATATATGTCCGGAAACGATTCGTTTCCAAGATACAGAGTGTTGAAGTTCTATTTTTATTTTTGTTTTTTTTTAATAACTTCCGAAATACTGACCTCAATTAAACGAAAATTGGTATTGAGATGTTTTTTGAGGTGTCGAATTCAAACCTGATGTTATTATTGCTCTTACTGGTAGGGGGCGCCACCTACACGTCTTTTTTTTTGAAGATATATAACTTTTTTGAGCGTACTTTCAGCACATTTTTCAGTGAAACAATCAATTCCTATATCATATCTACGTAAAAAAGCTACTCCTGTTACAAGTTGCTATAAGCAACCATTTTCTAGATATTTGGAATTGAAAATTCCAAGTCGATTATTTGATAATCGATGCGTGTTGAGGTTATTACCATTACTTTGCATTTTTTACGTAGATATGATAGAGAAATTGATTTTTCTACTGAAAAATATGCTAGAAGTACGCTCAAAAAAGTTATGAATCTTCAAAAAAGAAAAAGACATGTAGGTGGTGCCCCCTACGAGTAAGAGCAATAATAACATCAGTTTCGAATTTGACACCCCAAACAACCTCGCAATACCAATTTTCGTTTAATTAAGGTCAGTATTTCGAAAGTTATTTGAAGAAAATGAAAATAAAAATAAAACTTCCACACCCTGTATCTTGGAAACGAAGCGTTTCCGGACATATATTCATTTGGACAATTCATATTAGAATATTGTGAGAAATCACTTCCTGAAGTTTGTCAAAGTACTTTTGCATCACCTTGTATATTCTATGTTGTATTGTATTCTACAGTCTATATTCTAGTAATGTTACATTCTAAAACTCTCTTTTAATGTGTCTAATAGCCATACGATAAAATAAAATAACTGGCATTTATTTTACACAGAATACAATTTTCAAAGCAACTGGAAGGGTACGGAAATGCAATTCAGTCATCTTTGCCCTAGGCAATTTCTGCTCTTGAACCAGATGCATCTATATAGATGGATCAAATGAGGCCTTATTCTGACCCCTGTGTCATACCTAAACGAATTATGTTATTTCAACCAATATTTACTTTTGAATTGTTTAAACTTCCAAAACTATTATAGAATAATGGCATTTATTTTCATTAGTACCGCAATTTTATGATTCTAGCTCAATATAATCATGCAACTTTCACCAATTAATTTCACTGAAATCGCGTAAAATGACTGATAGGTCAAGGGTTTATCCATTGAGACTCAAGAGATCGAATCAGTTCAATAATTGGTCTATGGAGTCGTTCCATCAGACTGGACAGGAAAGTGAGAGTTGCTGTTGTTATAGGTCTTTCTTCTCGTGATTATTTCATGTTCACTGATATCTATCGTTCGTTATATCGAAAAGATGTTTAATACGTGCAACAAACATTATAGGTAGAATTAGGCTGAATTAGGATACATTTTTTTTAATATCAACGTCAGGTTTAACAACAGAGGTAAAATCATTTAGAAGTCGAAAATTGGGAAATCAACTCATTTTGGCCGAAAGTCATTGATAAAGTGGACACAGCCAAAAGATAAAAAATGTATTCCGCCACTGCGGCGCTTCACGTTAAATTCCTCCCCATGCTCCAAGTCCATAAAAAGTCTACAAGGGAGAACTGTTCAAGAAGAACGTTGTGATAATTTGTTAAACAGCATGGCTTCAGATACAAGCTTTTATTCAACTTCACATTTATATGTATGTATGTTTAGTTCAAATCTTGCAAGTGAATTTTGACCCACTTCTAGTTGTCCGATTAACGTGAAATTTGGCAGGTGTTCATAATTCCGGTGACAATGCATTTGCCAAAGAAAAAAGCAGAATGGCGGCTGCAATATGGCGAACGAGTTTTGTGATTATGGTTCGGTTTTATTCAAAATTCGTATGTGGGGGGTCTTCGAAGCAGAGATCACGAATTTTTTCGTCAAAATTCAAGACGGTGGCTCCAATATGACGAAGAGTTTACTGGTTACAGCACGATTTCAATAAAAATTGGTTGTGTGGGTTTTTAGAGTCGGAGATCATGATTTTTTTGTCAAAAATCCACGAATTCAAGATAAAAATGCAAAAAAAGAAAAAATTATTTCTTTAATTGTTTGACCTTGGTTATTATGTGAGAAGCAGTTTCAAAAGCTTGATGCGAATATAAAATAGGTATTCTTGCGCGGCAAGATTGTGAATCTGCTACTCACAGAACACAACAACCTAGGTCAAATAATTAATAAATACATTATTTTTTCTTTGTAGTGCATTTGTATAAAAGCTTGTCTCAAATCATTTTTTAAATCATTTTTATTGATAATAAAGTGCATCATTCGTTGGGGGAATTCAGGAAATAGATACCTAGCGGGGTTTATAATCAGTGATAATTCTCTCAATATTATCATCCATTTCTCTGAGGCCGCCCAGATCTATTTTTACCAAATGTCCAGTTAGGCGAGAGTGTTTACGTGTTTTTACCGTTCATCCCGAATTGTCTGACCTATCTGAATTTCAAATTTGAATTGTTAATAGACCTTAACCCTGTTGCTTGCAGCGGTCAATAACCTTGCAGTTGTAGAATAAAAAAGACACACTTAAAATGAACACATCATACGGGTTTATCGTAACTTTGAAAAGTTTCTTCAAGTTATTCATTACATTCACAAAAATTTCGACACTGCACGTAAAGACGTTGACGACCTTGAAAATTTACATTTGATCATTTATCTTATGCCACCTCTTCGAGACCGAGTTTTGACTAAAATATGTTCAAATAGGCTTTTTCATTTAGATGACAAATGACTTACTTTGTTTACCTGTCAAACCCAACGGCATTGACGTCAATTTTTTTTTAAGGAAATAAAAAAATTCCGAGTTTTCCTATGGATAGTTGACTTGAATTTACATGGAGAAGAAAACTCACCATTAGAAAATATTCGTGTACATTATTTTATCTACGAATGAAAGGTTTTTGGTGGTATAAAATAGGTAATAAGTACTTAACTTACAAAGAAAGTTACGAACGCCAATGTATGCAGGTGCATTTGTCATGAAGTTGACTGTTGACATAATGTGAAAATACCGCTAATTTTGAACTGAGCCAATCTCAAATTGTTATTTCAAAAAACCAACCAATGGCTATTCACTTTCCCAATAGCCAATCAGACTTTGGGTCTCAATACGAGCGCATGCGCCTTAAAAAATCATCTGAATGAAAAGGCCTATTATTAATAGTAGTCGAGGAGACGATAAAAGTTTATAGACAATAAAAGTCAGTTTTGAATTATCACCTATCAGAAAACGAATGAATTCAACTAATGGAATATCTGGGGCTGCATCTGAATATTATTAAACTATGACCTAAGGAAAACATGATGACCATGCCTCCTTGATCTATTACTGAATTTATTACCGATATTGACTTGTTATCTGATTTTTTCGAAAAATAATCGAAGGATACTCATCGAAAAACATGATGATAATGCAGTCGTCACAGAGATCAAGGCAAAGGGCACTTTGCATCTTTGTCGAGTATGTATGACAATCAATTTGCTTACAAAGTAAAATGTACCAATAATTTATTGAAAGCATTTGCTCCTTGTAAATATACCGGGTTATTCAGTGTAAATTACCCACACCTTGACATCGTTATTATTGACTATAGAAAAAAGAAAGTCAAAAGTAAAAGTTGTGTGTATGACTGAATTTTGATAAAATGCTATCAAAAATACAGTAGCGTGCAGATTTCAGGGGATAAAAAAATTTTTTTTTTTTATTGGGATACCCTGTATATCATTGAATTTTTGGGAAAGATCTTTTTTTCCTGATTTCAAAAATATACCATATGTTACCACTATCATATGCCGTTTTTGAGTTATTAAACGTCGAATAACTAGTTGTTACTGTAAATACCTATCCTATGAAAGTTAACATTTCTAAAGTAAGCTATGAAAATGACAACTAAAAAAATGTTTAACCACCTGCCTTCACATATTCGTTCTTTGGTGGCACATAATAGATTCAGGATGGGTGTCAAGGAGTTACTGCTAGATAGAGCATATTATAATTTGAAAGAATTTTATGACAATGTATTTTAAGTATTTGATTTCGAATTGTAATTTTAATTTAGCTTTAAATATGTGTCTGTTTATATACAACGTGTACGTGTTATATACAAAAATTTTTTAGTATGCGATTAGGACTATCTATTGACCCTGGCGTTATTGTGACTTTTCACATATATGTATGTACATGTATGTATATATGTATGTATGTGTATATATGTGTGTTTATATTTATACAGTTTGTACTCTTTTTGTATTTTAAATGTTTGTACTCTTTTATATTTTGAATGCTTATAACTATTTTATAATTACCTTCTAGCTTTGTCAACGAGAATTTAATTCTTTCGATATTAAAGCATATTTGATATTTGATATTGATTGATATTGATATTATGTTTGTTTAGTGACATTTCTTTAATGGAATGATCAAAATGGTTTACAGTGAGGAAGAAAAAGTTCAAATATATACTTGTTATATAAAAAACAACAAAAATAAACGTGCAGCAAAAAGTGCATATAGGGTGTTGTATCCAAATCATCCAACACCGTCAGAAAATACCTTAAAAAATATTTACCAAAAGGTAAATCATACTTTCAATTTTCGTAGAAAAAAGCGTGTAGTTCAAGAAAACTAGATATACTGCTTCATAGCCTATCCATATTAATTCGCGAATAGTCTTTTTTGTTTCTTTTTTTCAGAAAATTCTGAATATAGTTTAAAATCTATAGCCGATCAATTAGGTAAAAGTTTTTCCGAAATCCCAAGTACTTTGGAAGAGAACAACTACGAACCATATAAAATTTTACCCGTACAAGTTTCAACACAGACTCATGAGACGAAAAGGCAGGAATTTTACCAACAGATGATTCAAAATTTGAATGAAGATCCCGATTATTTAACTAAAATATTATGCATTGATGAGTCATCCTTTTCTACGGCAGGAATTTTCAGTAGGAAATAAAGGAAAACAGAAAAAGATTTGTAAAACAAATAAAGAAAACAGGAAGAGAATCTGTTAGCGTTTGGTGCGGAATTTTTTGAAATTAAATTGTTAGCCCTATATTTTATGATTATATATCGACCTATCACGAAATACTCATCCCAGAAGTAGAAAATATTATTTTACAATTTTTTTCGGAAGGCGAGCTTGCCAGTATGATTTGGATGCACGATTAGGCAACTTTGCAATATGGATAGGAAATAATGGAAGTATTAAATGGCCACCTAACATTCCGTACTTGACCCCTATGGATTCATTTTTCTGGGGATTTCTAAAATACATTTCGAATAATAATAATAATATTCAACCCATTAAAGACACGATTCGACTTGAAATATTGAATCTGAATGTCAATAATGAAGCAATTTCCAGTGCACTTATAAATATAAGAAGACGTTATCAACTATGCATTGACAATAATGGTAGATACATCGAACATCTTTCATGAGTTATCATGTTATTTAAATTTCCTAAATGAATCTTTGTTATCTATTTTTGCATAAATATTTGGATTTTTTTTTCCTTACTGTAAACCATTTTGATTATTCCATTGAAGATATGTCACTAAACAAACATAATATAGTTAGGATAGGATAGGTTTTTACAGTAAGAACTCTAACTATGTTATTCGACGTTTAATAACTCAAAAACGGTAGAATAGGGGTAACATATGGTATATTTTTGAAATCAGGAAAACGAGATCCTTTCAAAAATTGAATAATATATAGGATATCTCATTTAAAAAAAAAATCCTCTGAAGTCTGCACGCTATCGTATTTTTCATAGCAATTTATCAAAATTCAGTCATAACCACACAACGTTTACATTTAACTGTTTTTTCTATAGGCAATAATAACGATGATAAGGGGTTGGTAATTTATAGTGAATAACCCTACGATATTGATATATTTCAATAATATAATAAGAATTGCTCAAAAATCATTGTACTTAAGTATCGTGATAGTGTACCACATGTCTTTTTACCAAGAAAAAAAACGAACCAAACAGTAAGCTTCCTTATCGTGCCAAATTTCAACTTGTCAATTTGTAGACCACATTTATGAACCGAAAGAAACGAAATTTGGCACAAAAAAACTTTTTTTCTACCCCCGTACTATAATAATACACTTATATGCCCATAATCCGTTTCATAATGAGATCCATTATGATACAGATTTTTAATCAATAGAAACCCATAATTTTTCAATCAAGCATGCTGTACATTTGACGTTTGTCCTAGATTCCTATCTAATTGTTTTATTTGTCAAAATCAGTAGGTATTAAATTTTCGAAGAATATAATATTATATTATCAAAATGTCTGATATCAGCGATATAGAAGAATTACCATTGACTCCTCCACACATATCGGAGAAAGCAGAAAATGCAGTACAAGATATTTTACCCCAAAAATCTGAGAAAGTGTACGAAAAACTATATCAACGGTTCATGGACTGGAGAAATACAAATAATATTTCGACATTTACGAAAATGTTTTGATTGCTTATTTTCAAGAATTGATGGAAACTATGAAATCATCTAGTACATGGACACATTATTCAATAATAAAATCGTTGGTAAATATCAACCATAATATAGACATTTCTAAGTGTGGATTCATGCAGCACAAAATAACAATTATCAAATAACAAATAAGAAATAACATTTAGCAATATAAGTTGAACTCTATAGTTTTCAATGACTGTTCATGCAGACAAATAACAATTATCATTTGGGAAATAACATGTAGAAGTTGGCCAACTTTTATCTTTTTACATTATTTTAACGAAATTTTCTTCTAGTGCGCAACTAGTACGCAGATGACCGCGGATTGGTCAAACCGATGATGAAAATAACCTCACTTTTTCTAATATTTGAGGTATTGTTTTTGTTTCATATTGTTTATTGGACATTTTGAATTTTCACTTGTTTCTTATTATCGAGGGGACATGGAATTTCGAAAAAGTAGGATTACCTAATTTAAATGCCTCGGATCTCCGTCTTGTGCGCATGCTTACTTTTTATTTCTTAATTGTTATTTGGAGTGCATGAATGCTACATTTTATTTCTTGTTAATTGATAATTGTTATTTGTTATTTCTTATTTGATAATTGTTATTTTGTGCTGCATGAATCCACACTGAATATAAGAAGCTACAACCTTTATTAAAGCGAAAGTCCGAAGGATATGTTGGAAAAAAATCAAAAATATTTTCACCTGAACAAATAAAAACGTTTATCGATGAAGCACCCGATGAAAAGTATTTATTTATAAAAGTAAGTATCTACCTAACATTGCATTTTTTAAAATTTTGTCATGATTACATTTTCCATTCGACTCATGCATGATATATTTCATTAATGTCGAGAAAACTTGATAAGTTAACTCGTGGCGAAGCGAGCTAAGGCGCTAGATTTGAACTATAGACTACAGTATGAGACGCGGGTTCGAAGCTAGCCTAGGTCATCCTGCTTTTTATTTATTTTTTTCTTTTTTTCCTTTTTTTCTATTCTTTATTTCTTATTGTTGTATTTTTTTATTTATCTTTTTGTTTTAGGTAGCAATGATTTTTGGAATAATGGGAGCATGTCGAAGGCATGAACTACATGACCTAAAATGTGAAAATGTCAAAGATATGAATGGAATATCAATTGTTAATGTGGTAGAAACTGAAACAAAAGTACAACGAGCATTTACAATTACCGGCAAATACTACGAAATTAGTAAAAAATATATGAATCTACGCCCGAAAATTTGCCCCACCCCTCCTTTTTTCGTTAATTATTTCAATGGAAAATGCACAATTCAAAACATTGGTATTGATAGATTTGGTCATTTAGGGAAGCAAATAGCAGTATATTTAAATCTGCCTGATCCGAATTTATATACAGGGCATTGTTTTCGAAGGACATCTGCAACCGTATTAGTTGATGCCGGTGGTGATATTACTGCATTAAAACGTCATGGTGGCTGGAAATCCAATTCAGTGGCGGAAGGCGAAAATTTGGTTCAGAATCAAATCAGCATTTCCAATACGATATTGAACTCTATTGAGACTAGCAATAATGAAATAAATGTAAATATTCCTTCCACTTCCATATCAGTGGGACCTGGAATAAACTTTTCAAACTGCACAATAAATAATTTTAATATTTTCAAGAAATCAGATTAATTACAATTATTATGTTCAATATAAATATAAATAGAATGTTTATAGTTTTCCTATATCCATGGTAATGTAATACCCGAGATAATACCATTAATTACAAGTTTGTAGATTTTTTTTATAGAAATACGAGTAATTACTGTTATTGTGTTCAATACAAATATAAATATAATATTTATAGTTCTTCATTATTTATCGGGTGTAGAAAAAATAGCGTATGCAACTCTCATGTAATGGTTATTAATACACTCGCATAAACCATACGAGAGCTCGTGTATTAATAACCATCATTACATGATCGTTGCATAATATACTATTATAAATACATCGGCAATCTTTCATTTTCATATCAATATCGGCAAACTGTGTGTCGTTTGATAGAGCTTCGTGTGATCCACAAATTTAATCACTAACACTTCTCGTAAAGCTTTATAAAAAACATTCCCAAAGTATTATTGTTTACAAAACAACGGAAACCACTTTGAACATTTACTTTATTGACATTTGTAACAAATTTGTAGTTCAACAAAAACTTCATTGAATTTTCATTTTAAGGTAAGGTTTCACAATTATTGATTCACCCTGTACAATTATTATTTATACCATTGGATATAATTTTTTATAGGCTTTTCAGTGATGTATCACAAGTGCGGGTTTGCTATTTAAACTTTTTTAGTTGTGGTAAGAGGGGCTCTCTTTTAAGTCATTTCAGTTCCCCCTCCCTATCCTACAAACTGTTTTGAGCATTTTTTTATATCATCTTTTGTTTGTGATATATAACCTATTGTGAATTTTTAAATTATCACACTGTAATTTGCAACGTACATATCGTAACCTCCGACTGCTAAATTTCTTGTAGCTTCGATTTTTCATTCAAAGATTGCGTGGAATCCGAAAATTATTTGTTACAAAATCGTCATCAGAATCTCTCTCTCTCTGGTGTAATCCAGCAATCCGCTATTATGTAATCAGGGCTTCCGCCGGTGAATACAACTGTCTTGTTCGAAGCAATCCTGTGTTCAGATTATTTTGCAAATGCACGTTAATCAGAACGGCGGTGTGTGTAAGCTTTGTTACTAATTGCATTCGCCACCTTAGGAGCAGTACTGCTAATTGGAACGCAGTTGTGAATTGTGGAAGCAAAATCACTATGAACACTATTCCCCAAGTTTTATAGATACTTCTGCTCTTTTTCGTAGCTTCCTGCTGCCTAAACATTATGATAATTTTTATATATTGAACTTGAATAAAATTTTATAAACTCACCATTTTCATGTCGAAAGTAGTATCGAGAACCTATGTGGGGTGTGGTATACCCCAGAGCACTTCTGTCAAGTCTATCTCACAGCACAGTTGATTTCATACTACGGTATAGTAGAACTAGAAATCTAAGAGGGTCTTGAATCAATATTAGCCGACGACCCTCATTATTACCTATTGTTCCAAATATAGATAAGTCTTAATGTATTTAAAAGGTTTTCACGACGTTTCGAATGCTTGTATCTGCAATCGTCTTCAGGTGAATACTGACAAGTTTAGGTGCTACTTACCAATTTATATGACTGTCGGCGCAATAAGTACTAATGAGCTATTAACGAGATTATAGCGATAATGGTCTATTTACGGTTACAAAATAAATTACCTACCAGATTTGGAAAACAAGACCGTTTTGAGAACTGACCGCTTTCCAATTTCAGAAATAAAAGGGGGACAGTTGAACAAAATTAAGTCATTACATACCTAATATTCCGTTGTGTCAGTTGTGTCCATTTCAAAGTGTCTATTCGATTTTTGTGTCATGAAAAATGTGGCGTCCATGGGCTCATCCTGAAGCTAGTACTACAACTGGTGGTCGTAGTACCACTAGTCGACAAATGTTACACCCTCATGGGGAAAAAATCATATTAAATGTTTATACTTCCCTTCTGGAACGTGGAATGTCCAAGGATCAAGCTGTGCAAGAAAGTGCTTCTTCAACAAAAACACCGTATTCCAGTGTTTAAAATAGTATTTTAAAACGAAAGAAACGAAAAGACTCTGGCGGTTCAAGAAAACTAGATGGCTGTGATGTAGATATATTTTGAAGAACAATATATGCCTTGTATAAAGAGCAAATTGTGCCTACATTAGATATTTTAATGCAACGGCTTAAAAAGAATGAAACTGAGACTTTAAGGAAGTCTCTTTTACAAAACGGATTTAAATTCAAAAAACTCACTAGTAGCAGGAAAATCTTAACGGAATCTGTGCGCCTTAAGAAATGGAGATTTGAATATTTATTGGCAATAAACGTATTTAGAGAATATGGTAGAACAGTAGTGTATTTGGATGAAACTTGGTTCGATACACACGATATTCCAAACAAAAGTTGGGTAGACTCATCTGACTTGTGCCAAACTAATGCGCCGCCTAATAAAGGAAAACGCATTACGATAATTCACGCAGGAACCGAAAATGGTTTTATACCAAATGCGTTGTTTTTATCGGCAAATATTATTAAGGACTCTCTAGTCGATTATCATGATGATACTACAGCCGAATTATTTGAAGACTGGTTCCAAAATAAACTCATACCAAATATTCCAGCCAACAGTATTATCGTCATGGATAATGCTAGCTACCACAGTCGAAGACTAGATAAAGCACCATGTTCAAATGACACCAAAGCCACTATACAGGAATATATGTTAAATAACTATGAGGAAAAGAACACAAAAAACAGTTACTAGAAGTTTTACGCAGTTATTCGATAAAAAAGAAATATTTTTATGATTCATTGGCTGAAAGCTTGGGACATACGTGCTCCGACTTCCTCCTTATCACTGTATGTTTAACCCAATTGAACATATATGGCATCAGCTTAAGTCAGCAGTTCGAAGAAATATTACTTCTCCAACCTTAAGTTCAACTGTGGTAGATCTTATTCAAACAGAAACTGCAAACATTCCTGATAGCAGCTGGGCCAAGTGTGTTTCCCATATTGAAAAGGGAATATATGGATATAGAATTCTCAAAGGAATTATTATCAATTTGGATGACGACAGTGAAAGTGAAACTGATCTTCGTGAGTAATTTTGTTTATAAATACCTTTTATCGAGAAACTGAACTTTTTATAAAGTATAAAGTTTGACATTTTACATTAAATATGTATGTCATGATATTATTATATAATATAATATAATTATATATATATATATATATAAATATATATATATATATATATATATATAGAAAACAGAAAAACAGAAAACAGAAAAATGGTATGACGTTTATCAAGGAGTAGATGTAAATGACATATCAACTAAAATCATAAATAAGATAAAATACTGTACAGAGAAACATACAAAAAAAGTTCAAATAAAAAATAAAATAAAATATAAACAGAAATGGATGACACCCGGATTGCAGAAGTCAATTAATGAAAAAAATAAACTATACAGAATTTCTCTGAAATATCCAGGAAATGAAGAAATCAAAGAACGATACAAATACTACAAAAAAGAACTTGATAAACTGACAAAACAAGCAAAGAGGGAATACTGCTCAAACCAAATCGAGAAAAATAAATGCTCTTCTAAAGCCATGTGGGAGACAGTAAATAGCTTATGTGGGAAAACAAAACCAGAAACGAAAATCGAGGTTATTGAGAAATCGGATGGTACCAATATAACAAAAAAAGTAGACATCGCTAATGAGTTCAATGAATATTTCTGCAACCTTGGAAAAACTTATGCGGAAAAAATTCCAAATGTTGGAAATTACGAAAACATAGACATTTTGGAAAACACCATGTATCTACATCCAACAAATGAAAGTGAAGTGATCTCAGTCATAAATAATTTAAAACCAAAAAAATCACCTGGGTTTGATAATATCAGATCAGAAACATTAATAGAAATAGCCCAGGAAATAGCTGAGCCGATAACTTTCCTAGTGAACAGATGTTTTGATACAGGGTGCTTTCCAAAAATATTGAAAAGTGGTATCATAAAACAACTTCATAAAAGCGGAAATAAGTCAAATATAGATAATAACCCTTATATCGAATATATCTAAGATAATTGAGAAATTATTGAAAATAAGACTTAGTAATTTCCTTAAAAAATTCCTATAATTAGCATATTTCTAGACCTCTCTAAAGCCTTTGACACCGTGTGCCATGAAAATCTTCTTGAAAAACTCCAAAAATACGGAATTAGGGGAAACACTTACGAATTTCTGAAAAGCTACCTATCTGATAGGGAACAGAGAGTGGAGTTCGAAGGAACTTATAGTACAGCAAGAACAGTTACTTTTGGAGTACCCCAAGGAACTGTCCTTGGCCCACTCTTATTTATTATATATATGAACAGTATGCTTTTTCTCAATACTACCGGCGAAATTATCAGTTTTGCCGACGATACAACCATATTATATACAGCTCCAACTTGGAAGAAATTGAAAGAAAAAATATAAATCGATTTTCCAAATATATCAAACTGGTTACAAATGAATAAATTGACACTAAATTACAAGAAAACGAACTACTTACCCTTTACGTCATATATAAATGGTCTGCCCAACTTAGGGCCTTTGAATGTCGGATTAAACTCTCAAATTCCCGAATCGGAAAAAACAAAATATCTCGGTATAACGGTTGATCGCCATATGAGGTGGGACTTACAGACAAAAGAAATTGTCAGAAAACTCAGGGGATTCTTATCGAAATTTAAACACCTCAAAGATTTCCTAAACATAAAACATTTAAAAACACTATATTTCTCCCTAAAAAGTCTATAAAACCAGGAAAAATTTTAAAAATTTTAAAAAGGATATTAAAAAAATAGGTAAAAATTTTCCCAAATTTAATAAAAGATGTGAGACAGATTTTTTGTCAAAAAATAATTATTTTCGTAAAACTAGGAAAAATTGTACTCACTCTACATAAACACCCCTACAATACTCGAAAAATTGATGAAATTTTCTTCCCACGTTGCGAAAAAACTATCGGCCAACGAAATACCAATTATTTAGCACCCAGAATCTATGCTTTATTACCAAACGAATTGAAAGATATAAAAAACTACCGAACGTTTAAAAAAGAATTGAAAAAATGGATTGCCAAAGATAGACTTATATTCACCGAAATTGTTAACCAGAGATATAAACATATAACTGAGCAATTTATGATGTATATGTTTGTGTGCATGTTAGTGTATTTGTGTATATCAATGAGTGTATCCATCATGTATATTTCATAACTCTTCTTTATTAGTACTGGAAAATTACCCCAATTGTGACTGGAAAATTACCCCGATTGTAATAGAAAATTACCCCGATTGTGACTTACCGTCTAATATATGTAAAATCTCAATGAGAAGAGCCAACTTATGATGTAATATACTGAATTTTCTACCATGTTTACCATTTGAAAGAAAAAAAAACTACCCATTTTAATGTAATAAAAAATAAATAAAAAATTACTATGGAAATCACATACACAAGTAGTTAATACTACTTCTGTGACCCACCTGTTTATTCACAAGCACACTTGTATAAGTATATATTATGTATTATTATTATGATGAATAAACATATATCATTATCATATATTATATATAAATAAACAATTCTCAATTATATTCAAGCGATTTTTCTTAATAATTATCTCAACCCAATATCATTATACCTACCTATAAAACAAAATTTAATGGCTAGGGCAGGTACAACTCTGCGTAGAATCCACCGCCTGCTGATATCTCAAGTGCTTGGTGATTTACGACCTTCTTAGATTTCTGGTTCTACCTTACTAATCATGTCAAAGATCAATGTGTTCTAGGAAGCTATAGGTAACCAATAATACGTGGTCTCAGAAATAAAAGAAATATTGGCATTTTGAAACATCTGGGGTATGTCACACCCCCACGTAGGTAGAGTTAAAAACATTTTGCATGTTCGAAATTCGACAAACCACAAGGTGAATGAATTGCCATTGACTCAATTTTAAAGAAATCCCCCTTCTCGACAGGCTTGTCATTAGGTAAAAATCTGCACTTCACTCTAGGTGTATTCGTTAATGCAATGCCTCGAGACAAAAAAAATCCACCTCCACTAGCGATCGAATTTATTGTGCGACCTCCGGCGATCAAAGTTTCGCTAAAGGTCGCGCCGTTCCTAGCGATCGACCGCCAAATCAGGGTCAATCTCGACTACGATTTCTTCACACGGACTATTCAACTAATCATCGCACCACGGGCAGAGAGTTGGTTCCCCTCACAATCACGTAGAATTGTGATTGATGAACTTTCCGTGGACAAACAATACAGTTCAATCACGTCGCCTTCTGTCATTTGTTTCGACTTCTACAACGGATACTCTGGGGTTGAGGTTCGAGTGTTACAGAGAGTAATAACCCAGTCAACATCACGTTAAATTCAAATCTATGGTACCGTCTCTGGTACGGTATGGAATAAATTATAAGTAAAAAATAGTTATTTATTATACAAGCGGAAAGTATTAGATTTTAGCTCGAGGTTGTGTGACAAAAATCGAAAGCTAAAATCTAATATAATACACAATTTTTTTCTGTGACGGGAAAAACGACGATTTAAAGTCAGAAAATTATCGATATGAAATTTGTATTTTTAAACTGGTAGGCTGTTGTACTTATAGCGACAATTAGACCTGCGTTGCTGAGGAAACCTTTATTTCTGTCAATTTAATTCTGTGATTTGATTTAAAAATTGCAAACTCAGTGGTTGTTTAGTAGTTATTTTGAATAATATAAAGTTTGTTCCGAATTAATTCATGTTGGAGCTGAATCTAAACATGACTTCACATTCTAAACTCCTTGGAACCTGGCTCGATTCAAACATGACCTTTGATCACGATATCAATCACGTCTGTGGAAATTTAAACAAAGCCTTCTATGCAATCTTCCAAATTAAGCCTCACTTGGAAAACGGGTTGATGAGTCCCTATTTCGCATTCGTGTATAGCTATTTATCTCACAACATAATGTCTTACAACTAAAGCTGTCGTGATATCTTCATAGAAAAACATATTCTTCCCTTTACTTCTATCTACATCTTGAAATGTTTTACTTTCACAAAAAAACATCTACCAAATTTTACTTTCCAGGGGAGCCACCATGGATATGGCACGCGAACAAATAACTTAGAACTACCCAAATACAAAACATCCACTTTCAAAAAATCTCCTTTTTACAACTGTCCTACTCTATACAATGCACTACCAATGAACATTAGAGATCATACCTCTACAAGGACTTCAAACGAAGTGTCAAATATTTTTTGAAGTCCAAGTGTTTTTATAATTTGGATGAATACTTCTCCCTACAGTTGTAACTGACCACGTCTTCAATCAACCAAGATATCCGTGATTGTCCGAAGATTTACATCTTATGGACTAAGTATTGTAAAAAGTAATATTCGAGTTTATGTATTTGCGATTGTCTAGTCAATATTTCTTTTATTTGTGTTCATAATTTTTAGTTTGCTCATTGTCATTTCACACAATTTGTATTTTTACCTGATATATGTTGTGTACTGTATTTTTGACTTGCCTTTTTTACTATGTATGTAATTCGAGGCAAATAAATACTTACTAACTTACTTACTTACTAATTGAAAAATGTCTGATTACGAGTTTTCTCTGACTCCACCGGAGAAAATTTACGAAACCGCGTATTCAAGATTTATGGAATGGAAGATGAAAAATACATGCAGTTCTTTCTCGGAGACGGTGTTATTGGCTTATTTTTTGGAACTGTCACAACAACAAAAGGCATCGATATCAACACTGTGGTCGAATTATTCAATGATTAAAAGTATGTTACAATCTAATAATAATGTAGACATTTCGAAATATTTCAAACTAATTACATTTCTGAAACAAAATGGGAATGGTTACACGCCTAAGAAAGCTGCGATTTTTACGAGTACACAAATTAGTGATTTTTTAAATAATGCTCCCGATGAAGTTCATTCAATGGCCAAGGTTGTTGTTGTATTTGGGATTGCAGGAGCTTGTCGAATTTGTGAAATCAGCCAGGTAACATTAGATGATATTGAAGGTTCGGGAACGTTATTAATTGTGAAACTCAAGCAAACAAACAAAGATGTAGACAGGAGATTTGTTATTACTGAAGAATATATTAAATTTTACCGAATGTACATAGCCCTTCGTCCAGCAGCAGGAAAGTTCGCAGCCTGTTTTATGCATATCGCAATGGAAAATGCATCAATCAGGTTGTGGGTAAAAATCAGTTTTATAAGGTACCTGAAGCAGTAGCTAATTTTCTCCAACTTGAAAATTCTAACTCATATACAGTTCATTCATTTCGAAGATCGTCTGCTACACTTTTAGTTGAATCTGGGGGAGACTTGATAACACTAAAGAAACATGGCGGTTGAAAGTCATCAACGGTCCCTGAAGGGTATGTTGATGAATTGATAGCGCACAGGACAGAAATAGCTAATAAAGTGTTTAGAACGTGTGGTAGTGCTGGAATAACACCCGATTTGCGACCAGGTACATCAACGGCTGTTGTGTCCATGGCAGAAAAATTATAATTTCAACACAAGAAAATTGTTGTACCAAATAGTTGAAGGAACATGTCATTCATGCAATGCACATTTAATATTTGTGCTTTGGATATAAAGGAAATGTAACTTTTGTATAATAAAATATTCTAAAATTAAATATCTACCTTTACTTATGTGTATATACAGGGTGGGGCACCCCATACGACACGGTCCCTGTAAACCAAACCATAATTTTTTTCGGAAATTTCTCCATTTCATTATATGTATATTAATTGAGGCTGCAAAAGGAAATTATTTTGGAGTCTACAGGGTGGCTCAAAAAAGTGTGACATATCAAAGTTTGTTTTTTTAAATGGAACACTTGTATTTCGTTAGACTTTTGAATATGTCAGGAAAAAATAATATGATTTCATATAAGGTACTATGTACCTAACTATAACCGTTCTCGAGTTATTGATTTTTTTATGAAAATGCTAGGTACAATTGGAAACTAAATAACATCGAAATGTATATATATATATATATATATATATATATATATATATATATATATATATATATATATATATAAAAGAGGCTATTGATTTCGATAAAACACGTTTCTCAATATTATACAGAATGTTCAGAAATCATTGTCACTTTCTTATAATTTCGGACAAAGATAACTTTGTTATTTCAAATTCAATTATCTTTTATTCCATATTGGGGTTCCCTATACCTAACCTAAATAGTTTTTCAGAAATTGGCTTTTTCAAATAGTAGTTCTTATTTCAATGCATTCTTTGAATCAAGATAGCTTTAAAACGACATGAAAGAATTCTTAATGACAGTTATTGTGTTTTACGTTATTAAAAACATTCACTGAATTATTAGCGTCGAAAATGAAAATGTATCCCATTCAAGAGCGGATAGATATGATTTTAGCGATTGGTAAGTGCTCAGAGAATTGCCTTTTGGCATCGAGGGTGTATGCCCAAAAATATCCAGACAGGAATAATCCAAACAAGTTGGTTTTCAAACGATTGCTACATCAATTTCGTAGGACTGGAAGTGTAGCTTATGGAAAGGCAAATAGACCAAAACCTATCATTGGAAATGAGAAAAATGAATTTCTTATTATGGGATCAATCATAGAAAACCCTCATACGAGTCAACATGAGATCGAGAAAGACACAGGACTAAGCAGACGGAGCATTTCTAGGGTAATAAAAAAATACAAATTTCACTCGTACCGTATTCAGACGCACCAGGAATTATATGAAATAGACTTCCATCGACGAATCTGGGTCTGGGTTCTGGACAAGTTTAGTGAGGATGAACATTTTTTGGATTTCATTTTATTTTCTGATGAATCTACTTTTCATAGCATAGGCTTAGTGAACAGACACAACTTCCATTATTATAGTGATGTGAATCCTCATTTTTTCCGCACTCTGGATCACCAGAATAGATGGTCTGTTAACGTGTGGGGGGGAATTATAGGTACACAAGTTATAGGACCATACTTTTTTTATGGAAACTTGAATGGTCAATTTTTTTTACAATTTTTACGAGATGATCTGCCTGAGCTTCTGGAGAATGTGCCGCTAAATATCAGACAACGGATGGGGTTACAATTGGATGGAGCTCCGGCACATTTAAAATTCAGTGTCAGACAGTTTTTGAATATGTGCTTTCCGAATAAATGGATTGGGTAGGGGAGGACCACAAAATTGGCCAGCGAGATCACCAGATTTGACTTGCCTCGATTTTTTCCTATGGGGATACTTGAAGAATGAGGTTTACGACACATTTTGCATAATAGACCAAGAGCCTGCAAACAAAACACGTATGGTTAGCTCAAAGCTAAAACTTTTTGAGAAGTAAGCCAGTGTTATAAATTGAAACGATATATCTGTTACATTTCTTATTGATATGCTCAGAGATACAAAATAATTAAGAGTAGCTCAAGTTATCTTATTGACTCCAATCGACGAATCACTATTGAAAATCTTAGCGCCATCTAACGGCGAACAGACATTAGAGTTGAGAAGAACATGAGCGATGAAGGATTTGACAGTACGATTTGCTATGAAAAGACAGGAGCGTGGATTCTCGGCCCCTTATCGAGCTATCTTGGATCGACATATCGTGTGTTCGGAAGCTTGTCAGCCATTGAGTAGGGATATAGAATGTTGTTCATGTTGAATTAACTGATGAATTAGAGAATCTTCCATTCTTCTGCGGAAGTGATTTCAAGCAGTGAGTTTTGTGTGATATCAAGTTATGTAAGAACGTGAGATATTTCTTCTTGAAGTTACGATATCTTGATTCATCTATAGCCATTGATCTCCGTATACAGCGAATAAATTTAATTAGGTCAACCAGATGATTGATTCCAGTGCAGTATCATATTTATTTTCCAAATTAGTTCAGGCGGAATTATAAATATCACATGTAACATATCGAATTGAATCAAGATATCAGTGCTCCGTCTCATCTGATTTGATTGCTTTCTCTGACAAGGCTTCATTGGGGTTTGAGGTGGTTCCGCCACGAGACAGTTGAATTAGGAAATTATTCAAATTTGGCATACGTGGAAATTTTTCTTTTGCTGCGCTTTTCGGGAACATCAATTTTTTGAGTCGCCGACTTTGTATAACGAAGAAATTTTCTGGAGTCGATTAGGGGGGGGGGCAAGTGCCCCCTTCAAAACATTTTTTTTTCGCGTTTCAAATCGAAAAGTTCTTTGAAATTTTTCGATTTCGTCGAAAATAATATTTTTGTCTCGTGGGGGAACCACCTTAAAGAGGGTTTCTCATATATGGTATCACTTACACCGTATTTGGATATATTTTTGGTGTCAATCACAAGAAGTATGATATAGTTGAATATTATATATTTTTCATGGTCTTTGGGATATATCTTTGGTATGGTTTCTGATTTGGTCATTATCACCGAGCTGTGATTTTGCTTCTGACTTAGGTGAAGCGATCATATATATATATATATATATATATATATATATATATATGTACATATTTAATTCTTGGAGTTTGGAATATTTCTTATCATTCAGAAAAACTTAATGAAGAAATATTTGACGATTGGTCAAAGATAATTCTTATACACTTTCTCTGAATATAATTGAAATTGAAGTCCTTTTTAACCGACGAAACCAAAAAGGAGGAGGTTCTCTAGTCGACGCGTATATATATATATATATATATATATATATATATTTTTTATGTATGATCACGCATAACTTTCTACTGAGACGTCCGATTCCGATAATTATTTTTTCGGTGGATAGGGTGTACTTCGAAGTTGGTCCCATTTGATTTTAAAGATGAAATCCACCCCAAAGGGTAGCAAAATGAAGGATATTGATCACTCATCCTCGGAATTCTGGTCCGTTAACCGATTCTATCAGGCATAACTTTGGATGATTCTTTTTTATTAGATAGGGTATACCTCATAGTTGATCATATTCGGATTTCGAATGGAATTATCTACCCTCACGGGTAGAAAAATAGGGGATATTTGATTTTTCACTTGTGAACATTGGCACACATATGTAGTTGACACTGACAAATCGCTTTTGTCATTATTTCCGTCACAATCATTATATTCTATGAGAGGATGGAATGATATACAAAGTAATGAAATAAACTAACCAGAACAACAAAAATAATTTATATAACAACAATTATTAAAAGTAGATAGTCATATTATTTAAATGGTAATAGTTGAAGTAAGTGGGTAAGTAAGTATTTTGGAAGTAATCAAAAAACAAGTAATAATAAAAAAAAATTTTTGGTTCAGATCACAAAAGGTAACAAGAAGGTAATACAAAATAAACATGGTAGAAACCACAGAAGCATCACATGTTGCTTGTATGTGGAGAAAATATATTCAAAGCAAAATTAAAATATTGTATAAAGTTGACATAAATATTGAATTTAATTATAGATAAAAAAATAAAAAAAAACAAAAAAAGAATGGGAAGAAATTCCAAAAGTAATATAAAAATCAAACACAAAATCCAAGTAAAGGTGGTAATGGTTAAGCATATAGACAACATTCAGTCCAAATACAATTATATACATATACATTTAAAAGAAGGTAATTATAGATTAAAAGTTCCAGCATATAAAATCACAATTTAAAATCTAACAAACTGAATTTTAGTTTGATAAATACATAAATACAAGTAGACAATTTAGTATATAAATACAAATACATTACAGAGTCGAACAATATAGCAGAGGTACGTATGGTTTTTCTCATCTACACAAATAGATGTAGAAGTTCATGTCTTTGACTTTGAAGAATATGTCTTTTCAAATCTTTTTGAAGCGATTGATGTTTGTAATGGATTTTATATATTCGGGAATGTTGTTGTAGAGTTTAGGCGCAAAATAATTATATGATCTTTGTGCAGTGACCTTGACCATTAGAGGTGTAATGTACTGATCTTTCTGACGTGTTAGGTACTGGTGTGAAGGGAGCAACGCTGTATGTTTACTTGTATGATATTTAGTGCTAGAGCATAAGAAGTACAGCTGCCTTATATCCATCGTACGAGTTTCGATGTATAAACTGTCAGAAGGATACCTGCTATTTTTTGAGATCATTAGCTTGAGAAAACGCCTTTGCATAATTCCAATCTGATGAATATGAGTATTTAACGCTCCTCCCCAGACTGCTATTCCGTAGCGGATATGACTTTCAACTAGCGAGTAGTATAGTGTTTTGAGACTCGTCAGCGGTAGGAGTTCTTTGAGTTTCCTGAATTTGAATAAGATGGTCCTCAATTTATTGACGGTGTGTTTAATATGAAGGTCCCATTTCAAATGTGTCTAGAATTATTCCCAAGTATTTAATTTTCTTTTCAGGAAAAATCTGGAGGGGTGTATCAGTTTTTATCGTTAGTTGATCGAATGGGGGTGCTCCAGCTGCATTACAACAGAATGGTAGGTAGTTGTTTTATCAATATTACCGTTAGTAACTTTTATCCAGCCAACATTTAATAGGGGATAACTCTGTTTCTACTTAATTTTAAGGAATTCCAGTTGTCCGCCTTATAAAAGATTGCGGTGTCATCTGCGAAACCAACTATGTTTCCGTTTCCTAATGTAAAAAGTCCGTTGATATATATATTGAATAATGTCGGTCCTAGCACGGAGCCTTGAGGTACTCCACAGTCGATCCCCTTATAACTGCTCAATATATCATCAATTTTTACTGCTTGGCTCCTTCCTGTTAAGTAGCTTTCAAATAGTTTCAATGTGTTGCCCCGTATCCCAATATCTTCCAAGGACTGAAGTAGGAGATGATGACTGACAGTGTCAAAAGCTTTCGAAAGGTCAATGAACACACACAGACAGGTTTTGCTTTCATTCAAAGCTTCAGTTACTTTTGAAGTCAAAGTGAGTACAGCATCTTGGGTCGAAATTTTTTCTCTAAATCCAAATTGACTATTTGAAATTAGTTTGTATTTGTTTAGGAAAGAAACGAGTCTTTTTTTGATGATCTTCTCAAATATTTTCGACAGATGAGTAACTAGGGAGATAGGGCGATAATTTGTTATAATAGACGTATCCCCTTTCTTAAACAGTGGGGTAATAATTGATTTTTTAAATTCTCCAGGGTAAACACCTTCCTCTACACATCGGTTTAGTATGTGAGTGAGGGGATCTAGAATGTAAGTTGATATAAGTTTTATATTTTCTGCTTTCAAATCGTCACAGCCCACTGCCTTATTATTTTTAAGCTCAAAAATTGTATTTCTTAGTTCCGTCTGGTCAATTGGTTCAAAAAGGAATGAATTCAATATCGATGTTCTCTTTATTTCGTAATTTGTGTTATGTTTGATCTTGCTAGCAAGAACTTTACCCGTTTCTACAAAAGCTTTATTGAATGCATTTGCAATGTACATTTTATCAGTCAATATTTCATTTTTTGTGGGATGTTTAATTTTATCTATTACAATTTTGTTTTTTTTTGTCTTAGATATTTGTTGAGTGACATTCCATAGAATTTTTGAATTGTTTTGGTGTTTTTCTATTTGTTTTTTATAAAAGTTAATTTTGGCTTTTTTTATCAAAGATGTTAGCTTGTTTCTGTAGTTATTATATTCTTTCTTTAGATTTTCATCATATGGGTGCTTTTGCATGTTGCTGAACATAGTGTTTTTTTTGTTGATAGAATTCAATAAACCGTCCGTGACCCAGGGTGCTATTTTAGTATTTTTTCTGTGAATCTGACGTTTGTCTGTGCATGTTCCTAGCGCTTATGGTTTTTGTTGTTATTCGAAGGGTGGAGTAGTGGTCTGTTATTGTTGTTTTCAATATAATGGGTAGAATATTTTCATTAAGGTTTGGATCTTTTGATTTTATGAAGATATGGTCCAAGCATGATTTACTGTTTCCTTGTATTCTGGTGGGTGCATTTATTGTGGGGATATATCCAAATTCATTCAACGTATGCAGATATTCAACTGTATGCTTGTTATCGACATCCAATAAATCAATATTGATATCGCCCAAAAAAAGGGATACGTCCGTGTTATCACGGTGGTTCTCGAATAAATTGAACATATTAGTGTTGAATTCCTGTATATTGGAATTCGGTGATCTGTACAGGGATGTAATGAGGAGTGTTTTTTTCGTGGCTAGCTCGAGTTCAATTCGGAGTGCTTTCAACCCATCAGAAATCTCTACTATTTCGTAAGTAAATTTAAATTTTGATTTTATATAGGCAACTACCCCATCATTCTGGTTGTAATGGCTATCATTGTATATCATGTTATATCCATTTATGTAAAAGATGCTCTGATCAATTACCTCTCTAGTTTCTGTTAGTACAATAACATCAATATCAGATTTCAAATTTTGTAACATAATGGAGAGTTCATCAAGGTTTTTGTTAATGCTACGGATATTCATTTGCAGAATTTTGAAATTTTCGTAGTTCTTGTTTATATCAAGTATTTGACTGCATTCTCCAATTGTGTCTATGCTATATGTTTCAACGTTATCAATTCTAAAATCACGAATATAGGGATCCATTATGTAAACCGGGAACAAAGAGAAAAAGAAAAAAGACAAAAAAACAGAAGGAAACAGATGATCAAGGTTACTAATTACTAATGCGTTCACACAATCAAAAGATGTAAATACGTTTATATATGACATATATATATATATATATATATATATATATATCACGTGTACACATATAAATACTTGTAAGCGAGCAGATTAATGGAGGTGTAAATATAAAATTATGTTAACATGGGGAGGAACATGTATGTATAAATTTCTTTCTATTTTTCTGTAACTCTCAATTTACATAACTAGTGGGACATTGAGTTTTGTTTGTCTTTACCTGATTGAGCGTTGGCTTCGTGTTCTCTCTTTCAATGGTAGTCCACCAGCCGTCGGTTTCGTATTCTTCTTATTTTCGTTGGTTTTGGGTGTGTTTGTGTCTATAACGGATTTCCTGTTTTCTGCTTCTTTGTGGTCTTCCTGTGATATGGAGTCGGGAGTCTCGAATTCTTTTCCAGGATTTCGTATGGTTGGCGTTGGTGGGGCACTGTTTGCGTTGTGCTCTTCTGAGTAGTTTAATTCCTCTAATTCTTTCACTGTATAGACTCTAGCGTTGACGTATAGTTTATTCCCTTTTATATAAGATCGTTTGGTAGGATCTTCTCTGGCTTTATTCAAATAAGTTCTCAGTATTCTATTTTCTCGTCTTTGTTCAAAAGTAAGATCGTGTGATATGGCCACGCCCGTACCTTTTAACTTTTGCAATTTTAAGGATCTCAACTTTCTTTAAATATGACAGGAATTCGATTTTTACAGGAGGTTTCTCTGCGTTATTTAGTTGATATATATTATTGAAATCAGATTCTCTAACATCAACTTCTAGCAGTGTATTTAGTTTTTCTCTTATGGTAGTAAGTGTATTCTCTTTGTTGTGTAATCCGAATATAATAACACTGTTCTTTTTTGAATGTCTTTCCAAAGTCTCTACTTTATTTTTTAATGTCTGGTTTTCTTTCTCAAGATGATGAACTTTTTCTTTTAGTTCCTCAACTTTCATCAAAAGTCTTGTTTCGGCGGCTTCAATCGCAGATTTGATTTCTTTTCTGTTTTTCAGTACTTCTTCCTTTAAACTTCTGATCGCGTTGATCGAATCCGATTCCATAGTTGGATATAAGTTCGTTTATGGCTAGCCTTAGGTGCTTTGTTTACACGTGTTTTTAGTAGATTTAAGCCACAAAAAATCAAACCAACGAAATACGGAGCTGAAAATTAAAAAATAAAATGAGTCTTCTTAGTCTCAATAACTAAGCTCCTAAACTAATGTAAGTAACTAATTTTGAGTCGGCGCCAAACGAACAATCCACGAATATCATTAAATTACTTCAAAAAAATTATCAGAATGTCACCGCGCAACTCGATGCCATCATTTTACGCCTTACCTAATTCATTTGCTTGTTTGTTTGGCGCCGACTCAAAATTAGTTACTTACATTAGTTTAGGAGCTTAGTTATTGAGACTAAGAAGATTCATTTTATTTTTTACTTTTCAGTTCCGTATTTCGTCGGTTCAATTTTTTGTTATTGTATATCAAATTCTTCAAACTTAATTGTGCTGAATCCTGATTTTCATTCTTTGTAAAATATAGTCTTGGCTGATCAAGATCAGAACAACTTTGTATTTTAATAGAGCAAAGATCGATTTTGTCTAAATCAAAATTTAATCTTGAATCTTCAGATTCAGAATTGAATATTAATGACAAATCTCAGCACAAGCTGATTTTTATGTTCAAATAATTTTAATCAATAATCTCTTGATGAGATTACACTCATCTGTAATAACTGTGCGTTGAAGAGTGCATTAAAAAATTCCAAATTTCAAGAAGTTGAATGTTTCAGTAAAACCAAACAACAATCATTCTATGGACATGAAGCTGATGCTTGTCCGTTCCACCTAATCGGTCGCCCAGCAGCCATTGGTACCCCCTGATTGCGAGCCACAACTAGCTACTCAATCAGAGGTACATCGTCGTCGATAAAACCGACAGGTTCAGCAACCTCAAGCAATACATTTTGGAAACTCAAAATTGTCATACAGCAGACATATTGTACATATTTGAAACTAGCAAGGCGGTCCAAAGAACTCCACACCGCTCTTCACTGAAAAGTCTGGGCATTCTATTGCAATAATTATAGTCTATCCAATATCAATTGCAGAAGCTGTTTCTATAGGGAGCAAATAAAAACTCACTTCGCTAACACGAGCGTATATGCGAAAAAACGGAACGAAAAATAATCTGTACTACTTGTATACAGTCTCCGTCGGCACAAAGAGCCCGCTGGTCAACGTGGACTTGAGTGACTGTTGTCTGTTCTACAACCGATTCGTCTGGGCCAATCAAGTCGGACATCAATGCTTGCAGGTGTGTCTATACGATGGGAGGTCATAAAACTAACTAGTTTCACTTTACAAAATAACAGGACAGCGCAAGTTTGGCAGCCCGTAAGTGTCGGCGTTGCGCTGCTTAATTTTTTGAATGTGTAAAAAAAAACGATGCCCTTGGGAAATGAGCTCAAAGCTAATTCTCATTTTATATTATACATAAGACAGACAAAGTATGAAGGAGTTGTATGCCATACCGATGCAGCGTCTCAAATTGTACGCCATACTCAATTGAAAGTGTAATTTTTTTCATGCTCTCTAGAAATACGAGCTCAAAGCTAATTTTTTCGCCCAAGTATAAAAAAAAAGTCTCATCACCGATATGGCCATGCCATACTGTTTCGGTGTCGCCCTACTGATTCAAAAATGTCAAATTTTTCACTAATCATTTATCATAGGCATAGGTATGGCGGTCCGTTTTTATGACTCCTGGGGTCCATTCTGATGAATAGAAGAAATGCTATACTGATTAAATAGCCGCCATACTATTTTTTTTTCAAAATATTCATAATATCATGGGTAAGTTTTGAAAAACAATTCTCTAGTATGTACATTAATGAATAAGTGATGAGAAATTACATTTGAAACGTTTTATGAAAAATTAGGACCTATATAATGTATTAAAATAAATTAATTTTTTTAATAAATTATATAGCTCCTAATTTTTCATAAAATGTTGCAAATGTAATTTCATATTACTCCTTCATTAATGTAAAGACTAGAGAATTATTTTCTAAAACTTACATTTTTTTTGTATGGCGGCCATTTAAAGACCTCTTATCAGTATGACATTGCTTCTATTTATCAAAATGGAGCTCGGGGGGTCATAAAAACGGACCGCCATACTTGTGCCTATGATAGGTACATGGTTTGTGAGAATTTTGACATTTTTGAATAAGTATGGCGGAAACAGTTTGGCATGGTCATAATCGGAGATGAGATATTTTTTTCTAGCATTGGGTGAAAAAATTAGGTTTGAGCTCGTATTTCAAGAGATCATAAAAAATTACACTTTTAATTGAGTATGGCGGACAGTTTCAGGCGCTGCATACAACTCCTTCATACGTTGGCTGCCTTATGTATAATACAAAACAAGAATTAGCTTTGAGCTCATTCCCCAAGAGCATTGTTTTTTATGTCATATTCAAAAACTTGCGCATTTACAAGCCGCCACATTTGCGCTGTTCTGTTATTTATAACACTTGCTTACTTCTCAAAAAGTTTTAGCTTTGAGCTAATCATACTTGTTTTTAGCTGGCGCTTGGTCTATAAGTTGTCTATTGAGAAGATGCATCACAAGCATATAATGACATGAGAGGTTGACTGTAGATACTAGAAGTTCGACGCACCCCACGATTTTATTTTAGTCTGTTCAATGCCCTATATTGATGAGGAGAGTGCTGTGATGACTGGTATAGTTTTCCCAATATCAATTGCAGAAGCATAAAAAAGTCTTGCGGCAAAATCCTGTGAGCAGCAGTGGCGGAGATAACTAATTTTATTTAGATATTTTAAGATTTTAAAAATACTTCATAAATAATGAAAAATGAAAAAAAATTAAAGACAAGCTTTTATTTATACAAATACATCAAGAAAGAAAAATAATTTATTTCATTGTTTGATGTAGGTTATTATTATATCCTAAAACGTATTTCGATCGGCACACACCAAGACCATAGACGCTACTGGTTTTTAATCTTTCAGAGCTATTTAAACACAAATATAACGCGTGATTTATGACCTCCAATTATAGAGACACACCTGCCAGCTATGATGGTCCAACTCGATTGGCCCAGACGAATCGGTTGTTACAAGAGACAGCCGTCACTCGAGTCCACGTTGACTATCGGCTCTTTTGATCTACCGTTTGCCGACGGAAAATGTTTACGAATAGTACAGATTATTTTTCGTTCCGTTTCTTCGCATATACGCTCGTGTTAGCGAAGTGAGTTTTCATTTGCTCCCTATAGAAACAGCTTCTGCAATTGATATTGGATGGACTATACCTGGTACCTAACTAGTTATTTTTTAGCTTTTAGTACATTATCTGCATCATTATTATGTTTCTTTACAATAAAACCGTCAAAAATTTTTTTTACTTATTTTATTTTCAAGTTTTTCATTTAGTTACTTAATATTTCTCATTCTATTCAGTTCATTTAATGCTCCATTATTACAAGGTTTCTTTCCTGTCAGTTTGTTGCAATCTAAGTCCTCAATACATAATCCTTCCAAAGACATTGCGGTGGTGTACCGCTAACGACGTATCATTTTTAGCCACCCTAACGCCACAAAGTCCTCGACACGATACGAAATTTCGATTTGTGTGGGGGATTCATGCTTGAATTACGATTCTAAGTTGACAAAGTCCTTTGTTTTGATTAGATACCTAGATTTCAGTTTTAATGTATTCTCTTTCTAAACTCTATGATCCGCCATTTTGTTTCGGAAGCCATCTTGGATTTGGACTTTTTGCATGTTTGTACTGTATCCTACTAGTCAAGCCCTTTCATTTGATATCCATATTGAGGGGGTTGTAGAAAAATATGTAATCCGCCATTTTGTGGCGGCGGCCATCTTAGATTTACAATGATCCTTAATAGACATAATTATATTGTCATCAGAACTAAAGGTGTGTACCAAATTTCAGATCAATCGGTCAACAGGAAGGGGGTTACATTTCAATTAGGTTGAAGTGGGGTAAGCGTAATCATGGGGTGAGTGTAATCGGGCACTCCCTAATTTTTGTATTATCGTTTTTAATTTTTTTCTATCAAAAATTTAAATGTGTAACAAATTTTTTGCCTTTATATTATGTTTTTAATCCTTTTCAAGGTCCTAGTTCAAAATGTTAGTTATTTATATACTACCCTGTAATTTCACTTGTTGGGCGAGTATCGATTGTAATTTTTAATTTCATATTGCTAATACAAATAATTCAATAAGATTGTGGTATTTTGCTTCCTTTGATTATTTCCAACAAGGAATCGGATTCTGCTGTCAGATTTCGATTTGGATGTCAACAAAAAGAAACATAGTAGCGATTACGTTTACCCCACCAAAAAATATATATGGGGTAAGTGTAATCACAGAGACTGGGGTAAATATAATCAGTAATTACATTTGCCCCAGCCTAGAATTTCATTTTTGTCACTTCATACTTTTACCTGTTTTACCCAACCACTTCAAGAACCAGAGCCGATTGCAGGACCAAGTAAAAATAATGTGTCATTCGAAGATTTGTTGCTTGACACCGTAAGACAATCCCCCAGACCTCATGAGAAAGAGAAAAGAAAAAGAGTAGCTTCTGGAGCTGAAATTATCACAGCACAGGAAAATATAGAAAAACGAAAAAAAGCAGAGCAAGATATAGAAGAAAAAAAAAAAAGCAGAGCAAATAAAGAAAAAAAAAAAGCAAAAAAAAAAAGCAAAAGACCATCAAAAAATAAAAAATTTAAACAAGAAAAAAGAAATCCAAAAATATTATTCTATCAAGTTCTTCTGATGAAGAGGACAAAACCCAAATTCAGAGCCACAGTGAGTCGGAAGAGGAAGATTTTGCAACGTATTCACAAAGGTTAGATGAAGAAGTGGAAACCCATAAACAAGACGAATTGTTACTGACTTGAATCAACCTGATGTCGGAAATTGGGTTCTGGTCTCATTTAAAGGAAAGAAAAATATTTTTTAAAGTTGTTAAAAAAACAGCCTTTGATGACGAATCACAACCTTTGATTATGTTTCTGAAAAAATCCGACCAAAACTCGCAACAATCGATTTTTAGAAAAATCGAATTAAACGGTTTTCTTCACATAAAGGATTCAATATAAAATTGAACCAGAAAATGGTAGATCTCAGGTGAAAATTTTCCTGGAATACCAGAACGTTGAATGATATTCACCTGAAATTCATGATACTTCCATATATACATATTGAATGCAATGTTTTTCTGATAAGCTGATTATGTTTATTTATAGCTGTTCACTATCATCGACATAAATTAAACATACGCATACCGGTTTCAGGCTTCTTGGCCCTCATCAGAAGCCTGAAACCGGTATGCGGATTGTTAGGTGAACACGACATAAATTAAACATAATCGAGCTTATCAGAAAGAAACATTTGCATTCAATGTCCATTGATATTATATGGAAGTATGCATGGATTTTCAGGTGAATATCATTCAACGTTCTGCGTGGTATTTGCCAGGAAAGTAGTTGTTTTTCACCTGAGATCTACCATTTTCTGGTTCAATTTTATATTGAATCCTTTATGTGAAGAAAACCGTTTAATTCGATTTTTCTATTCATTCCACTTCACATGGCACTTATCTTTCAATCGATTTTTTATTGGCCTGAACAAATTGACCATCATTCAGTGTCTACATCAGACATCGAGTTAGTTTTTCCCGAACCAAATTTAGGACGGAGAGGAGATTCAATTTTTCCAGTATCCTCCTCTACATATAATGTAAAATGAAAGGAATAAACTACATTGTAGAGTTTGTTATGTTCACATATTTCAATAAACGTTTCTAAGACAAACATGCGAATTGTATACATTCCACAAAAAAACTTATAACGTCCTTATGGATTGAGCTATTAGGATAATTTTGTTTTGGTGAAACTGCATAATTTTTACTTTGTTACACTTGCCCCAAATACTCCAGCATACGATACATATGAGAATTACAAACCATGATTACATTTGCCCCGGATGCTGGGGTAAATGTAATCAGCAAACATAACTTATTATTTTTGTTTATAAAAAATTCACTATGCCTAGTAGAAAAAAATAAATTACTTCAGTTATTTATCAATTAGATAGATAGTACTACTGTAAAAAATCAGAAACGTATCTTGATATTAAAATTTAAAGTGTAACTATCGTTTTTCTGATTACACTTACCCCACTTCACCCTACTATATTTGACTCACACAAGACACATACAACGCAAGCTAAATGAAACCGTTTAATTAATAAAAACAGGTACATTTTTATGCATGCCCCTCTCGGGAATGCACCTAACAGGAAAGCACCAATAATAAATACCAAAATACACTGTGTATCGAATTAGAAAATGTGTGATCCGAAATAATTTGGTAGATTTCAAGGGACATCCTTAAACTACGAATCGTAAATAGCGCTACATTGAGAATTCAACCCATTAAGGAACGAAAATTCAAACAGTTTTGAGAACGAAGACATATATAGTTCCCAAAACGTAAACTTTTGGAAAAGAAAGTATCATTTGATTAATTTTTAGATTCTTTTTCCGATAGGCAAATTCAGAATACGGTATGTTACTGGGAAAAATGTAATCAAAGCATAGAATTTTGTATACACATTTTTTTTAATTTTCCGATTGTGGAAACTAAAAAACACAGAACACCATGATAAAAATGCAAATTTTTTGCCAGTTCGCATGGTCTGTCTATTTTGCCCCAAAATGTTTCGGTACGTCGATCTCAATCAATCTCTCGGTGCTCAACAATCCTTAGAACCATGCATTAAAATGCAAAAACTGCCGGAATGATCCAACTACGAAACGTGAAGATGTGGGTGATTATTAATGGGTCCCGTTAACGCTATTAGGATTGTAACAAAAATAAATCCTTTATGTCGGGATAATATATGGCTGCAATGCAGAATTATGCGCACAATAACATACAGTTCGAGTTATGATTTACGGGAGCACAGCTTGTACTAGTATCTTGACTTCACTTTGGGTAACGTACAAAAAGTCGTAAAAACAAAACGAATAAATCATAGCGTTGCATTAGATTTTTAATGTCTATATCTACTATTTGTTGAATGAGAAGCTAACAAATCTACGAGACGTATATATTTTTGGAATGGAAACAATATCGATAGTAGGTGCAACCCAACAATCATCATCGGTCAAATGTGCGATATTTCGACATTCGAATATGATGTTCGGCGCACAATTTGGTGAATTTTTCATCATGTAGGTAAAATTTTCTAATATAGGGGAAATCTTGAAATAATTCCAGTTTTGGATATCAAGCTTTCTATTGAAGTTTTATGGAGCTGTGTGCACGTAATGAAAAAGTAGGTTTGAACGAAATTTGAATATGCCAATTGGTTCCTGGATAAGCAAGGAGAGGATATGACTTCGATTACTCGAGTTTTATTCACTGATGAAGCAGGTTTCAGTAGAGATGGAGTAATCAACATTCATAATCTCCACATATGGGCCGAAGAAAATCCCCATGGGATATTGCAAACCAACGGAAATTCAACGTGAATGTTTGGGCTGGTATCATAGGAAACCATCTTATAGGACCATTCGTTCTACATGACCGATTGAATGGAGAACGTTATTTGGAGTTCATTCAGAACGATTTGAATGGACTTTTGGAACATGTTCCATTGCAAACCCTAAGAGATATGTGGTTTATGTATGATGGCGCTCCTCCTCATTTCAGTTTGATTGTGCGGGACCATCTGAACCAGATTTTCCCCAATAGATGGATTGGTAGAGGTGGGCCATATTCATGGCCACCGTGGTCTCCGGATTTAAATCCATTGGATTTCTTTCTGTGGGGGCATCTTAGAAGCCTCGTTTACGCTACACCTATTCACACCAGAGATGCCTTGTTGAATAGAATCACATTACATTGTGAAGTTATACGAAACGACCCTGGCATGCTATTTCAAGTGCAGAGAGGGTAATTGCGCCGACTAAGAAAATGTATTGAGAGAGACGGGGGTCATATCGAGCAGTTTTTGCAGCGGCTTTTGCATTTCTGTTTGCTCTTGAGGCTTGCGATTGATTATTTACACCATGAGTTTTCTAAGGTAAACGTGTTTGCATTATAAAAATTCGTTATGAACATTGTACCTATCATTTCTATTAACATTACAAATTAATCTTTCCGAATAATGGTAGACATCTCAGGTTGGATGTCGTCGAACAAAAATGCATTTTAATAAAGAATCGTTGCTCCGATCGATTTTCCACACGAGTACTTTTATTTAGGAAATTGTCCAGGTAACCTTGTTTTGTTAAAACATATTTACAAATCCCAGTCATTTCAAAGTTTTGGGGTGTGGACCATCGTGGGTAGTCCGTTCCTGACTTTGTAGCAAAACAAGCTCATCGAAGGAATTTATTTGTTTAGTCAATCACCAAAATTTAGATGATTTTGAATATTCACTTTGAAAGTTATCAAAGAAAAACATTTTTCATTTTGTAACTTTGAGGGCCCGTAACTTGGTAACGAAGGCTTTTAGGAACAAAAGTTATATGAAGTACTGGTGATATTCTGACCCCATCTATACATTCCCGAGAGGAAAAGAGGAAGTTCAGGGACACCCTAGATATATATATATATATATATATATATATATATATATATATATATCTATTATTTCAAAGGTCATTATTATTTCAAAGGTCATGGAAAGGTCATGGAAAAAGCCATCAACATCGAGTCTAGAATATCTAAACTCAGGAATTATCAAGATAGGCATATAGGCTTCAGCTTCAAGATCAACTGGACTGTATAGGGCCGGTTACATATGCAGCATATCTATTAGAAAGTATGGAGAATCTTTCTTTGGCATTATTTGATATACTCAAGGTCACGAGAGTTTAGCACAGGGATCCTCGCCAATCTTCCATCAGTTTGCCCTCAGCTGTGTTCTCATAGCTTGCATTTTTTCAAACAGGCCTCCAGTATGTATGGATTTCATCTGACACTTACTCATAAATGCATGTGTTTCGAGGATCCATTCTAGCACATACACTATTTTTAATTCACATCAAGACTGTTGAAAGCAATCAGTCCTGTACCATCTTTGCTGATGATAGTAACTCCAATACTGTTTCTTTCCAGGGCACCCTAATTCATCCCTAGAAACTTCGAAATGAACGAGGAAGAAAATGTTAACAATATAAATATGGACTTAGCAAAATTCTCGAATGGATCCAATAACTTGGTAAATTAATGCAAACAACTATAATGCTTCTTTTCTCTGAATACCTTCCGAAACATTCTCAATCTTCTCGCGAAGAATCTCTATTGTCGGGTTCGTAGTTTCATGAATTTTATTTTTGAGATATTTCCACGAATAAAAATCCAGCGGATTCCAATCCGGAGATCTGGCAAGGCATGCTACTGGACCTCTTGTTCCAATCCATGAATCAAGAAAAGTTCGATTTAGATAGTCTGTGACTATTCTTGAGTTGTGTGGACCACATCCGTCTTGTTGGAACCATGGACTATTACGCCGATACCGTATAGGAAGATCATCCAACATTTCTTCTATAATTTCTACATATTTTGCTCCGGTTAGGTTGCCGTCAATAAAATAGGGTCCCAGTAATTTATTATTCAAACAAACCGCACCATATGTTCAAAGAAAAACGATATTGATGTCTAACTTCATGAATTAAGTGAGGATTTTCTGTGGCATAAAAATGTTTGTTCCTTCGATTGAACATGCCAGAATTTGTGAATGTCGTTTCGTCTCCCCAAATGATATTGTGCGCAAAATTGTTGTTATTCCGCACCTTCCGTTGAAACCAATTACAGAATTGCAACCTTCTCTCAGGATCATTGCGATATAGTTTTTGCACGGCTTGGTATTTATAGTCATGGTATCCATGTCTCTTGAGTATTTTATTAACAGCACTTTTTGATAAATTGCATTCACTGGCATAGTTCTCGATCCTATTCCTGGATTCATTCGAATTTGGGCCAGAACATGATGTCATTGATAGGCTCGTTTCGTCGTACATAAGGACCTCTAGGTTTGATGAATGAATATGTGCAAGTAACGTTGTAGATAAACGTCGAAACATTTTAATATTTGGTGTTGTTCTTTCAGGATATAATTCACCATACCTTTGTTGTGCTTTGAACGAATTTCTATCTAGTTTTATGTACACTTCGTACATATCTCTCTTCTCTTCATTTGTGTATCTTACCATATCGAATAAGTTAAATTGAAATTACTCAGGAAAGTATTTAATGACAAGTTCTTGTGACACAATATTAAACGAAGTGATAAATAATATGACATTTCTTGTTATGTTCTTTTTCATCGACGGCCTACTACTTGAAAATAATACATTCAATAAACCTAGAGTTGTGTGTATGTAAGAAAAAACAAGTCTATCAACGATATCAATGTTCTGACCCAAATTCAATTGAACCCAGAAAAAAAATCGAGAACTGTGGCCAGTAAATGCAATATATCATAAAACTGCTGTTAATAAAATAGTCAAGAGACGCGAATACAATGATTTTAAATTTGAATACCAAGCCTTGCAAAAATTATATCGTAATGATCTCAAAATAAAGTTCGATTCTGTAATTTGTTTCAACGGAACAAATGACAAATCCAACAATAATGATTCCTCGCGAGAAGATTGAGAATGTATTGGAAGGTATTCAAGGAGACGAAATAAGCAAATGTATAAGAAGTATGGGTTCCAGAACCGCGAAGTGCATTTTACAAAATGGTGGACATTTCGAACACTTACTTCAATAATGTTCATCATTTACTTTCCAATAATCATTTGATTTTTCTTTCATTAAATGATAGTTTCGTTTAATTATTATGAATTATGTTTTTCACCTCTTGAAATTTGTAAATAATTATTACTTGTTTCTTGCTTTGATTCTGTTACGTTCCATTCAGTTGAAGATGAGTAAGTTGATTTTCTTATCGAAATGTATTGCATGTTGTTAATCAAACTAAAGGTACCTAAATGTAATACAGATCCGACCCAAAGAAATTTGGATAAGGGTCAAAATCACCTGAAAATCAACTTTGAATGACATTGTTTGATATATCGTTGAATTCAGCGTTAAAAGTTATTTCGAAAAGTGTCATGAAATATGCAGGTCCGTATTGAAAAAAAATGAGGTTGAGGGTGGCAAAGAGCGTACGAAACGTTGGATACGAAATCTGATTATGTCAAATTGAGGATAATTTACTGTCAAATAAAAAACTTCTGTGACATTTTTTGATAATATTCGAAATAAAGTGGGAAAAAAAGAAAAATCAAAATGACAGAATTTACTTTTCTTATGATATCTCAATAACCGGCCCTGATAATCTCGATTTGTTTGAACTGCTTGGCAATGCTTCTATGAATGCAACTTTTTCTCCATTTGACCGACCTTCTAACTCTTATGGTTTAAAAGTTACCAATACAATCCCATTAAAACAGTGGCCACTCTGTATATATATATATATATATATATATATATATATATATATATATAGATATATATATATCGATAATCCGATAATATTGCTATTCCGGATTGATGCCAAGCTATTTCACCTGATGTCCTGAAAATTTACAGAACTACTCATTACTTGCAAAATCACCAAAGATAAGGTCGTAACAAATGTTGCGGCGTATATGAATTATCATTACCGCATTAATGATTCCTATTATCGGAATAAATTCACAACTTCGCAAAACGCCAGTTTGTAGCAGCAAGAACCGAAGAACATAAGAATGAAGAAAGGGCATCGCCTTCTAAGTTCGTTGCGACAGGCTAGCTAGGCTTTTTGCCGGCCGGCGCGGCGTTGAACTATGAAACTATTGGAACTCTAGTCGGAGCGCCCGCTGCTGCCTGCTAAATTATCGCGGTTGACCTATTTCACGGCGTATGCACGCGGCGGCGCTGCTGCCAAAGCCGACCGACCACCTCGCGCTCGCGAGTTCCTTCACCTTTCCCGGTCATCCGCCGACGACAAGAGCGATCTCCGGTATGCTGAACGCCGAGGATCACCTGGGTGCTGAAACTAGTCGACTTCATGAAGAAAGTTTTTTTTTTCGATGGGGTGCCTCAAGGGTCCGTTTTTGATCTCATAGCTAACGGATTTGGGCAATTTTTTGGAACATCAATTGTGAAACATAAAAAAATAGTGTTTATATGGGATGTACTACCACCATCTACGTACAACAAAACTCTATGTTCTTTTGCGCTCTTGATGAATATGAAGTGAAAAAAACTTTTTAACAAAAAATTAAACCGACGAAAAAATCAACTGAAAATAAAAAAATAAAATAAACCTTCCTAGTCTTAATGATAATTGAGCTCCTAAACTAATGTGAGTAACTAATTTTGAGTCGGCGCCAAACAAACAATTATCGAAGCCCATTATATTACTATGAAGAAGAAGCTGCCATCATTTTACGCTTTACCTAATTCAATTGCAAATTTTTTTGGCGCCGACTCAAAATGAGTTACTTACATTAGTTTAGGAGCTCAATTATCATTAAGACTAAAAAGGTTTATTTTATTTTTTGCTTCTCAAACGGTTTTTTCATCGGTTTAATTTTTTATTTTTTTATTTTTCAATATTGTAGCTGAAATCTACTAATTACTATGTTCCTACTTAATTTTTGATTACTTCCAAAATACTTTCTTACCTAGCTTACCTCAACTATTAACTGTTGAATAATATGATTATCTACTTCAACTATTTATTGTAATATAAAATAAATTATTTTTGAAAGTTCTGGTTAGTTGATTCCATCACTTCGTATATAATTCTGTCCTTTCATAGAATGTAATTATTGTGACGGATGTAGGAGGATCTGTCAATGTCAACTACATATGGGTGCCAATGTTCACAAGTGAAAAATCAATCATCCCCTATTTTTCTGCCCATAGGGGTAAATTATTTCCTTCCGAATTGAAATATGATCAACAATGAGGTAATAATAATAATAATAATAATAATAATAATAATAATAATAATAATTTTTTATTTTCACAAATCAATTTGTACATCAACAGTGTGAAAATACAAATAAAAAATAGAAAAACGTCAATAAAATCAAGAAAAGTGAAAAGAAAACTAAAACCTCCGGACGTAAAAAGGAACATCACATACACGTCACAAACAATAATAATAAATAATATAAAATATAAATATAAAAATATGACAATAACTATATAACTCTAGGTGTATATAAAGAAAACGTTCACGTTACAAAACAAGTTACGACAGAAATTCCCCAACAGTGTGAAAATAAAAATAAAAATAGAAAAACGT
Organism: Gonioctena quinquepunctata; assembly: GCA_018342105.1. Taxonomy (NCBI): domain Eukaryota; kingdom Metazoa; phylum Arthropoda; class Insecta; order Coleoptera; family Chrysomelidae; genus Gonioctena; species Gonioctena quinquepunctata. Next base: position 97,063 of record JAFIRS010002972.1, read on the forward strand.
CAATAAAATCAAGCCATAGTCGAAAAGAGACAATCTAAAATCTCTGGATGTATATAGGAACATCACATACACGTCACAAACAATAATAAGATATAATATAAAATATAAATATAAAAATATGACAATAATTAACTATAAAGAAAACGTTCACGTTACAAAACAAGTTACGACAGAAATTTCTCAACGGTGTAGCAGTTTTTTGACAATAAGAGCTGCTTAACTTTTGTGTGCAGTGTGTGCAATTCGTGTCAAATGGGTATGTGGTGGTCTGTTGGTAGCCAATATGTTTTTGTTACGGTATACATATATGCACGCCTCAAGTATATATAGTCCTGCAACTGTTAATATTTTTAAGTTCTGGAATGCTCCCCTACAGGAATCCCTAAAACCCAACTTAGCAATGAGCCTTATTGCATATTTCTGTATTATGAACACTCGACCCACAGAGGAACTTGTGCCCCAGTTCAGTATGCTATACCTGAGGTGAGAATTGAAATTCGCATAGTAAAGAGTAAGTAGAATCTCTTGACTGCAGTGATTGGAGAGAAACCTGAGAGAGTAGCAGGAATTTCTGAATTTTTTGCACAAATTATCTACTTGTGGCTTCCATTGTAAATTGTTGTCGAAGGCAACTCCTAACATGTTGGTTGTTGTTGTGGAATCCAATGATAATTCAGTATTCTGAAACAGACTCACCTCATGGTGTTGTCGTCTTATCATGAATTGAAGCATTTTGGTTTTCGTTTTATTCATATACCCTATCTGATGAAGAAAGAATCATCCAAATCGGAAAACCCACTACAAAGTTATGCCTGAAAGAATCGGTTAACGGACCAAAATTCAGAGAGTGAATGATCAATATCCTCAATTTTGCTACCCTTAGGGATAGATTTTTTTGTTCAAATTCAAATGGAACCAACTTCGAAATACACCCTATCCAACGAAAAAAGAATCATCGTAATCGAACTTCTCTGTAAAAAGTTATGCGTGATCATAGATAAAAAAAATATAAGCGTCGACTAGAGAACCTCCTCCCTATCAACCGACGAAACCAAAAAGGAGGAGGTTCTCTATTCGACGCGTATATTTTTTTATTTTATGTATGATCACGCACAACTTTTTACAGAGCGGTTCGATTCCGATGATTCCATTGGATAGGGTGTACTTCGAAGTTGGTCCCATTCTGATTTGAACAACAGAATCCATCCCTAAGGGTAGCACAATGAAGGATATTGATCATTCACCCTCTGAATTCTGGTCCGTTAACCGATTCTCTCAGGCATAGCTTTGTAGTGGGTTTTCCGATTTGTATGATTATTTTTTCATTAGAAAGGGTATACCTCATAGTTGATCACATTCCAATTTGGAATGAAATGATCAACCCCTATGGGTAGAAAAATAGGGGATGATTGATTTTTCACTTGTGAACTTTGGCACACATATGTAGTTGACATTCACAGACCCTCCTACATCCGTCAAAATGATTACATTCTATGAAAGGATGGAATTATGTACAAAGTGATGATCAGCTAACCAGAACTTTCAAAATTAATTTATATTATATAACAATAAATAGTTAAAATAGAAAATCATATCATTTAATAGTTAATAGTTGAAGTAAGCTAGGTAAGTAAGTATTTTGGAAGTAATCAAAAATTAAGTAGGTAGTAATTAGTAGATTTCATCAACAAAAAACTGGAAAATTAAAACTTTTTAACAAAAATTTAAACCGACGAAAAAAATCAACTGATAAAAACTTTTTAACAAAAAATCAAACCGACGAAAAAATCAAATGAAAAGCAAAAAATAAAATAAACCTTCTTAGTCTAAATGATAATCGAGCTCCTAAACTAATGTGAGTAACTGATTTTGAGTCGGCGCCAAACAAACAATTATCGAAGATCATTATATTACTTGAAAGGAGTAATCAAAACGCTGCCGTGCATCTCGCTGCCATCATTTTACGCTTTACCTAATTCAATTGCTAGTTTGTTTGGCGCCGACTCAAAATCAGTAACTCACATTATCATTTAGACACTAAGAAGGTTTATTTATTTTTTGCTTTTCAGTTGATTTTTTCGTCGATTTAATTTTTTGTTGAAAAGTTTTTTGATTTCGTCGGGTAAAAACATCATACTAGGACTAAAAAACAAAACTTCTATCGGTATAGATCAGATTGCAATCATCGAAGGCGATAATTGACTTGTCGAGAATTACAGGGGCATTTCTATTTTAAGTAAGTCAATTTCGATTGTGTATTTGAACGAATATAAAATAATAAAGTGGAAGTGGAGCTGTGTGCACGTGGCATAATAGTCTAAGATCCCGATATAAGACGACCTTCACCAAGATGTTTATTTGATGAAACGTATTTTATATTTAATTTAATATGTCCATAAATATATTGCATATGGGTTGCCTAACAAATTTCAGTCCAGGATATGATTAATTATTATTTGAAAAAAAAAATTTTTTAAAACATTCCACCGGTTTCATTATTAGACAAATTCTATACCAATCGAAAGTATGAAGCACATAGAATATGCAAACGTAAGGTTGCCTATTCTTTTCCGGTCACAACTCTCGGGTAGCTAGGTATAAACAGGTAAATCGATACTAGCATTTTGCACCGGTCTGATTATTGAATTAAAATTAAATGAAAATGAAGATTATTTCATTATGAACACGGTGGTATAGGGTTGCCTGCGAAAAACCAGTGCCAAATTCCAGTTGTCGAATTTTGAAAAGTGAAATATTGCTGCGAATGAATATGTGCGACTGAGAGGTCCCAACCAACCATCCCATGCGATAGAAGAGGACACAGCATAGCAGCTGTTTGAAGTCCGTCAATTTAAAGAAAGAGAGTGCGCATGCTATTTGTTCTTGAACATGAAAAGGATAGCGATAGACTCGTATATGCTGTGCATCATTTTGGAGTAGATTGTCGCTATAGTTACAATTGATGAAACGTGCTACTATTTAATGTTGAAAAAAATGGCAAAAAAGTGTTTTTTGTGTGATTTGGATGATGATGTAATTGATTTCAATGATGAAACTTTTAAAAACTGTGTATTAAAGTTAGCTTTTCGTAAAAGAAAAAACTTTAAATACAATGTTGTTGAGCTACCCAGTGAGTCACTTGAATTTGTGGTTATCATACCACCTGTTATAAAAAAGTGACCGTTTTGAATAAAAAATATAACGAAGAATTTGATAATTTTTGTGCTGAAGATACAGTAAGTACATAATAATTGAATCTTTAAAATTATCTTAGCTAATACAACTTCTATATTTTTTTCATGTTGAAATAGTTGTTAGTAACATTCACCTATGGTTTTGTTAATTTTCGACACATATAATTTTTTTTGTAATTAACTGAAAAAACGGTTGTTCATAAATTAAACAAGAAAATGATCTGATTTCCGTTTTTTTTGTAACATAATTAAATGAGGATATTTTCAATCAACTATTCAAATCAAAAAGTTTATAAAATTTATATATCAAACATTTTTAGTTAATCGCAGAAATCGTTTTTTTTAGGAGCATACCAATGCATCTACTACTGAAGAAGAATCAAAACAGTTGAGTCCTAGTGTCGATTCCTGTGCTGCAGTTGCTGAGGATGAAAAGAGTAATGTTGAAGACCTGTCTCAAACTTCTGGGGACTTTGAAAAAGAAATAAAATATATTTGGTTTTTTTTAACTTTTTAAAAAACATGACATAAAAATCTATTAATTGAACTTTCATTTTCAATTATTCTTTTTTTCATCAATTTTTACTTGAAGAATGATGCAACTGATCCATTATGCGTGAAACTTCAGCCTGAGAACTGCGGTTGGTTCATAGATGAATATTTAAAACCAGTAGGATTCATTGGGGATCATACACCTTTAAAGATAGAAGACATTGTCGAAAGAACTGAAACGGAGAGTGATGACGAAGAAGGTTCAGAAGTTGGAGATCATAGTTATATGTCCGATGACTCGGAACCTCAATAATTTTAAAAAATTTAAAAAAAATTGTATTTATAATTTTTTACAATAAACAGAAGTTTTTTTTTATTGTTGTTTTTCATTTTGTCTTCTTATAATAAAGATAAAATTTGCAAGATTAGTATTATATATGTATTACTATAACCTTCTTTTTTACTAAAGATGTATATGTACTTTAGTGTCACATAAAATATATAAACAATAATTAATTGATTAAAAAAAAATCAAATAACTATTCCTTTACTCCAAAATGATGCACAGCATATACGAGTCTATCGCTATCCTTTTCATTTTCAAGAACAAATAGCATGCGCACTCTCTTTCTTTAAATGGACGGACATCAAACAGCTGCTATGCTGTGTCCTCTTCTATCGCATGGGATGGTTGGTTGGGACCTCTCAGTCGCACATATTCACTCACAGCAATATTTCACTTCTCAAAATTCGACAACCGGAATTCGGGACTGATTTTTTGCAGGCAACCCTATACCACCGTGTTCATAATGAAATAATTTTTATTTTCATTTAATTTTAATTCAATAATCAGACTGGTGCAAAATGCTAGTATCGATTTACATGTTCATACCTGGCTACCCGAGAGTTGTGACCGGAAAAGAATAGGCAACCTAACGTTTGCATATTCTATGCGCTTCATACTTTCGATTGATATAGAATTTGTCTAATAATCAAACCGGTGAAATGTTTTAAAAAAATATTTTTTTTAATAATTAATTATTCATATCCTGGACTGAAATTTGTTAGACAACCCATATGCAATATATTTATTGCCATATTAAATTAAATATAAAATACGTTGCATCAAATAAACATCTCGATGAAGGTCGTTTCATATCGGGATCCTATACTATAACCAATAAACATATTTGTGATTTTCGTGCAAATAATTTATTTTTCTCAGAGCGCTTTCGACCTAGAAAGTCATCTTCAGTGCTTGCCTGAAAAGTAAGTGGGCAAGTGAAATTTGGTGAATTTTTGTGAAATTTTTAGTTCGAATAGATCTTCAGATAACCTCACTCATCAGGTTTGCGCAAGAAAAATCCATAAAAATTATTCACAATGATGAATTTTGAAGAAAAATTCATAATCTCTGACCCCGAAAACTCCCACATACCAATTTTGAAACAAATCGGATCATAATTACAAAATTTGTGCCATCTTGGAGCCGCCATCTTGGAACCGCCATTTTGAATTTTGACAAAAAATTCACAATGTCCGTCCCCAGAAACCCCTACATACCAACTTTGAATCCAATCGTACCATAATCACAAAACTCGCCCGCCGTCTTGGAGCCGCCATTTTGTTTCTTTCTCAAACAAAAATTTCATCATGCATTGTCACCGGAATTATGAACACCTGCCAAATTTCAGCTCAATCGAATGTCGGCAAGTGCTCCAAAAATGGATTACAAATTTTGAACCGGAAAGAATGACATACGAACGAAGCAAGTTAAATAATAGTATATTACGTATCAAGTGTTGTGAAAAGCATATTACGCACGAAAGGAGAAATTGCGCAGGAGCCGCGTAGCGGAGAGTGCGGTAATTACATGAGTGCGTAGTTGCTTTACAACACGCAATACGTACTATACTTTTTCTACGACTTTAGATACTGGGTGGTGCGTTTGTTTAAGCCTTAAGTAATAAAAAAACGAAGGTAACTAACGTAGTTTATGGTTTAATTTCCAACAAAACAAACTGAATCTAAGAAAATATAAATTTATACTATATAGTATATAAATGATGAATTTAAGAAATTAATTTTGTATTTAACTAAATAATTAGGAATTATTAATTATTATTATCAGTGGTATTGAAGTTAATAGTAAAATTTTTACAGTTTTTCATTACAATGGGAACATTTGATTTTTTCGATCAATTATTCATTGTTAAAATATTTGCGAAATCTCAATATCATTATTTATAGTCGACGTGGATTATTGTTGATGGATTGCAATATTCTTTCAGAAGTTGCTGTTTTGTTTACAGTGGATTCGTCTACGTATCCTTCTGCTACGGTAGAAGACTTATAATTTATAAAGTATCGATCTGAACTTTAAATCTCAAATAATGACAATGTCACTGTCAAATATTCAAAACGCAAGACAGATAAATGTCACGATCTGAGTTGTTCAAGGCTAACTTGATTGTTATACTAGGTATCATAACGCATAGTTGTGCGTTTTTATTCTTTACGCACAGTTGTGCATAAGAATGGATTTACTTATAGAGTGAACTGTACGTAAAACAATGTTTACTAATATAGGAGTAGAAAAAAGCTTGTAATAATAAGAAGTCACAATAACTTGCCCAGTGGTGAGTGAGTGCTGAGAAAAAAAGCATAATATCGAAAACTAGTTAACCGGTTTTGCATCACAAATTCAGAAAATTCAAGCGAAAACCCTTCGCCACGAGAACAGTACCAGCAAGCAGAGCGACCCAAAATTTCATTACTGAAGATTTTATTGCTCAACACTTCTATTTGACCATCAGTGAGAAAAACGAATCACATCGCTCTCTGTCGGCGCATTAACTCGAATTAAACGCACCAGCGTTCTGCAATAAACAATATAAATCTAATGAAGAAAATGAAATGCAATTTCGCGTGCATAATTATAGCCGGCTATAAAATCCATAATTTCTAATCTAATGGTCGATTCAATGAAAATTAAATAACACTGCTTTAATCCGTAGAAAGTAAAAAGCGTCAGCAATTGCTCGCGAACTTTCTCCTTACGGGGTTATTACACTCCCGGTGATCAGTAATTAGCTGACTTTACTGCGGATTATTAATATAATGCCAGGAACATACTGAATACGTTTTCTGCAGTATACGAAGCAATGCAAACATGAATTCGGTCGGTTTATAAATGAATAATGATAATAATGTTTATTGACATAATAGAAAATATTTACAATCAATTAGATGAAAATGCAATAAACATGGGTGAGTTACAGAAGTCGATAACAACTATGTGTTGTCATACTACTTGTGCGTGACTGTATATGCTACCACACAATGAAATATTATTAAAAACAAATTGTTAGTTTTGGGATAACATAATGTAAATGAACAAAATAATTATATTACAATGAACGCACAATATAGATTATAGTTGAAATTAGGAATAAAACTATCAATGGATATTGAATCGAAAAATCTATAAATAAATTGGCAAAAATATTCCAACAATAAACGTACAAATTTAGTTACAAACGAATAAATATATTGAAATACATTCACTAGAGTTTTGTTGGGAAAAATATGGAATTCGATTGTTTCAAACAATCGAATTTCTATACATCACCTGAAACGTCGTGGAATCGGACCTTTACCAATTTACCCCCCTGTATCTTCCTTGTTATTTTATATGGATGTTTCAAATTCGGTACTTCGATTTGATGTTATGAGTGTACAATTTACCAAGTATCAAACCAAATATGATACTTCCGGTATTACCGGAAACGCATCCAATTTTTATATTTCGAATAGAAAGTATATATATTTTTTGAAAATTACGATTTGGTATAGAATTACCTTTTGAATGATGCACAACAATCATAATTTCAATTCACAATCTGCTGATATAATTGAGATTTTATAAAAAAATACTTTTTGTATTCCCCTCGTAAAGGAACATTTTTATGGAAGATTGAACAATATCATGTAAGTAACAATAATTCATGGCCAAACTTTTTACTCAATAAGTTTTATGCAGACTAAGTATTTTTACAATTATAGTTTTTCTTCATTTTTCAACATCAATACACTCTCTTCTTTTAAATGCTAACATAGGAATTTTTAAAGTACGTTAGAAACTCCAATACATATTGAAATACATAACATGAAAAAACCTCCGTATTTTTGTTTCATATTTATTTTTTATTAAGATAATTTCCATGTTATACCTACATTTGTATCAGTCCAGCCTTTCTCAAGTGATGCGCTTACCAAGGAATTGAGACATTTATTTTTATTATATAATATATATAATAAAAAACATGCTTTGGGTTATACTAAATAGAATATTGTTCGAAAACATCAATTAATTGAAGACACTTTTTCCCTATACTGTTAAAAAGTAAAGTCAAGAGTAGGTCGATCGCTTCGAACACTCCAAACACAACGAATGGCTTCATTTTTATTTTATATTTTTCAATTAAAAACATATTTTCAATAATCATTTGTGAGTTCCTATGTTTCCTTTCTCAACATGAATACCTCAGAAGATGATATCCTAAACGAAGTAATTTAATTAATAAACACGTTTATAATGTCGATGAAATCAACATTGTTTGTTAAAAAATAGATCGTTTTTAGCAATAATTTCAAAAATTAAATGATTGTATTACAAAATCTAGCTCAAATTTTGAGAAAATAAATAAAAAAAAGATGTCAGAAGTGGGATTCGAACCCACGCCCACAGAGTGGACCAGAACGCTCGTAACCTGCATAGCAGGCAAGGAATCCTTGAGTCTGGCGCCTTAGACCGCTCGGCCATCCTGACATATAATTTTTCGATGTTTAGACTGGGTATAGATATTCAAACTTGAATCAATCGAGATTATGAGTTTTATCTATATCATACTCTATATAATGCATGGACATATAAATATATAAATATTATTTATACGTTCATGATATGATGTTGATAAGTTACACATAGAACATAATGCTTTCTTATTGGATTCTCCGTAGTTGTAAAACACAAATCTCACAGTAGAGCACTTTTTGTTCATGTAATTGTAAATTTATAATAGTTGATAATGAAATCAGGAGTGCAGTACCTAATTTAGGGAAGAACAGAAAATATGCAGAGTTATATAACTAATTCCAAAGTCCAAAAATGTTATCTTTTAAAAAAAATGGTGGAAAGTTATTTTGGAAAGATAATTTCTGAAATTGTGATGGTCCCAATTTCAATGATGAATGTTTTAGATCTCCTTCCAATATTTTTTTAATCCCATTTTATGACATGAGATGTATGATAACAACTAAGTACCTAAGTAGGTATAAATATTTGAAATAGGTTATTATGCATAGGTTATAATATTACAGTAAATACAGGAACAATTATAATAGGATTTTCACTAACTACTTAGGATGCAAATATAGGTAATGAGGATGCAAAAATGGAGAGGTGGCGGGTTTTGTTGGTATATGATTTGTTCATAATAATAGATATTATATAAATTATTCAGGATAAGAAAATCCATGTGTCACGTTCAGACGATTATATAATTTTTCAAATTATACCTATATATTTTCAAATTGTAAAAAGTTACTGAATAACGTGTCTTCCTTTCAGATGACGTGTTCATTTATTATAGGTATGCAAAATTACGTGAGGGAGACGTTCTCACTTTTTTCGTTTGGGAGTGAGAAATTTGTGAAGAAAATGTAGGTAGAGCTTTATCTTTATGCTGTAATGAATTTGTATTAGGTACTATGCAAAATTTGCCTCGAAAATTACTGAAAAAGATAGATGTTTAGACTACGTCATATATTTACATTCATAGCAGATAATGCTGTGATAACAGGTTGTATACAGTATACAGGGTGTTTCTTAAGTACGTGTAGAAAATTTAGGAGCATGTTACCACGTCAAAATAAGAAGAAAAGTTCCTATTAACATATGTTCGCAAGTTATTCGTTTCTGAGATGCAGGGTGTCAAATTCTAATTTTTATTTTTTGTGAATACATTTCAAAATAATTGTGACATTCGAGTAAAGTTTGGTATCTGGGAGTATTTTTCAACGACAAAATCAAATTTGATGTTAGTTTGTCTCTTTCGTGGGAGTTGCGCTTAGCTAGCAAGCAGAAGCTGGTGTTTAATTCTATCCAAGGTTGATTTTAGTTCAATGTCCAGCGTGGCTTTAGCCGGGGAAGTAATTGTTTTCTGTTAGATATTCACAAAAAATAACTTAATTTTTATCGTGGATTTTTCAATTTACAGAAAAATATTTCTATTCAATATTCAATTGAGAATGTTTCCCTTTTCAATCTGTCGAAGGCTTTGGTATAATCGAGCATGACCAATGTTGTCAGTTGATTTAGGTCCACTGAGATAAGAATGTCATCCGGGTACTTTGGGAAGTGGCAGAATGAATTACTTTTTCCAGGAAACACGTTATTATCGAAACAAAAGTTGGAGATATGGCTGATGACTGGAAGAATTACAGGACAGCAATGTAATAACATTATTATGTTGATTTGATCAGACAGGAGAGTTTTGTATATTTCGGTTTCAGATGGTAGAGAGAATCCACTCCCGGACGCGTGTGGATTGAGTGATTTAAAATATTTTGGTCGAGAAGAAGAGTTCACAAAATATGAGTTGATGTCAGAAGCGTTTTTCAGATTGTTAGGAATAACATGAGTGTTGTTTCTAGGTTGAATACCAGTATGTTTGAGTTCCTTCCATATATGTCTGGTGTTTCTGTTGTTTTTGACACTAAACTGCAAATACCCTTTTTTCTCGCATATTTAGTTTCATTTTTACAGTTCTCACCAGAAGGCCAACTTTTGCATGAATGCCATCCAATTGATGTATACAGGAGAAATCAATATTTTCTAAATCTGCCAGAAAATATATCAATTCAAGTGTTTCTCATTAATTCAAACAGTTATATTCCAAACATCGAATATAGGTATACACGGAAATGCTTTGAAAATGTCACTGAAAATTGCTCCAAACGCTTGAAAGTGCGCTCGAAGCAGAGTCGAGTAGCGGTAGTGGGGGAATGAGCCAGCAGAGGAGAGCGGGTTACTTATACGTTGGCGCATATTATCATACAGTATCGGAAACATTTTATCTGGGGTAAAGACAGAAATCTACACGAGCAACAAGGAACGCAATGATATGATAATACCACATAAACAAGAGAGACGCACTGCTGTGCGCCCCTTCTGTTACCCCACCCGACGCATTAACTGACCACGTGGCAATGCGACACAGCGCACAGCTTGCCGAGCCGTGGTTGCGAAAACACAAGATCGTTACAATTATTACCTTTTGAAACATGCCGCCTATTTACACAACCGCAGAGAAAGTACAATAGATTCGGCTATTGTTTGGCCCAAAATGGTGGTTTGTTCGAACATTTAATAAGATAATTCCGTACCCAAAATATTTAATTTGGTTTATCTTTTCTTGTGAATATTTTTTTTCTCTCCATTCAAGAAATAATTGTTTTTCTGTTAGAAATAAGTTTTTTGTTTTTATTGTCTTGCAGAAATATCGTTTGCTTTTGTTATGTTTGAGATTTTGTTTTGTTTTCGCGGCCACCACGGAACCAAATATATTTTGATCTTTCTGTCATCCGACAGATTGAATTGAATCAATGATTCAGTTTAATTTGTTCAAATTATCTCAAGAGAAATTATCGTCAATAATTCTTCTTCATTGCACATTCTCCCGACTGCTGCTGGTATGATACTGACGTCCTGAGCTGACCGCCGGGACCGCCCTGATTCTCCTATCTCTGTATCGTGACGTAAATATCCCTTCCTCGAGTGAGTCCAGGAGAAATTGTATAATGCTCTCTCAGCATATAGCCAAGCTATTCTTTACGCTCTCATGAAACCACCGTACCCAAGATAAATACTTTCCGATACTGTATAAGTTATTAGCGTGTTTTTGAAAACCTTTCTCAGTTATTTGATGATTTAGTTTTTTTATTGAGTATTATATTACATTAGTTAATAGCGTGGCTTGTATTGACAGGTAAGGAAACGTATTCGTGATAAGTACTTTTATTGGTTATAGTAATTAGCAACAACAACTCTTCGGTTTTTTAGTTTTATACATATTCGTACATTTTGTTCATTTAAAATAAATGTAAAACATTAAATACATAAATGTAATATGTTCACATACAATGCGAAATATTCTCTTACAATTATTTCTACAAAAAAAACATGAATGAGAATGTTGATATGACATTTAGAACAGTATTCGAAAAAGATTAAAGCTCCTATTTTCATTCATTAAATTCTCGATTAATTTATTGACATAGAAATATACAAAATTTGAATACTCGGTTTGAAATATATTGATTCATATTTTTGTTTTTATCAACACAAATTTGTATTATGTTAAACTTTCATCAGTTAAATATGATACACACAAAGAAATTAAATGATATAAGATTACTTAAATAATACTAAATGGTGCCTATAAAGAAAATTACTTTTCAATGTCTTGTTATGTGCGACTTCAATTCTACAGAGCTCATATCAATGATGTTAGTTGTATTTTTTGTTTTGATAATTATAATTAAAGAACATTTTCATGCAGTAGCAAACAATTCTTATTACAGTAAGTTACGATATTTTGTAAGTTTGAAAGGACAATCGCTCGAGGTCGAGAAGACATCTGTTTGGGAGGGTTCAATTCAATTCCCCCACTACCGCTACTCGACTCTGCCTCGAGCGCACTTTCAAGCGTTTGGAGCAACTTTCAGTGACATTTTCAACAAATTCCTCACCTCTCAGGTGAAAATCCAAAATATACCATTTGTAGATATTGATCTCCACTTCCAGATGCCGTTCACAGAATTTGAATACGACAATTTCCCTTAAATCGGCGGATTTTGCAAGATAAGCACTTAAATTGTTTATAACGCGATTGTGCAAAAACTAAACATCGGACATAAACCATCTTGCGCACAGTTGAAGTACATGTTATCATCTATCAGTTCCCGCAAGGTTGTTTAACCGGCTTCAAATTTATAAAAATTTTTTTTTTTTAAATGGTCTCTTTTTAGAGGTTTTCCCGGATTTTCTTAGTGGAAAATGAACAGATCGGGTCGCACAACAAACCATTTAGTAGGTTCTTGAATTTCTACGAAAGTTCCATTGAGTGTGAAACGATTCCCCCAATAGTTTTTAAGATATTTGTAAAAAACAAAAAAGTGGTAATTTTTTACAATATTTCTTGTAAAAAAAAATCCACAAAGCGATTTTGCTGGGGCTGACACCGGGGTTTTCATCTACGAACTATCTTTCAAAAAGTAGTATAGGCTATATGCGTCTTCATTTAAGTGGGAAAATAGCCTCTATTTTTCTCTATTGCTTGGCCTACTAGGAGAGTAGGTATATAACAGATGTGGAGTACCTATAGATAGAACAGAATAAGTGATCAGTTGCGGCTCAGACTTTGTAGTCCCAAAAGTTTATCCGATAATCGTAATTCTTCTTACCGAACACAATAATTCTGATAATTTGCCAGATTATATTTTTATATAGTTTTGTCATGAATCACTATATTTTTAAATTGTTTTGTAATCTGAAATGGTACGCATATGTGGGCCGTTGACCTCATTCCAAGTTATATTAATTTTTTATAGAAAACGCTATCACTTTAATTTTGATCATGACATTATGAACATAAAATCCTACACGATATAGACATTTTCGGGTAATTATCAGTGTGGTGTTGCATGGGTAAAAACTACCTACTCATGCTGTATATTGAATAAATATTTGAAGGTGTATTGAATCAATTATTTGGTGGAGACTTCAAACGAGATCCATTTATAAATTGAGAGTTGATTAATGTCAGTAGCTCACAATTTGTTATCTGATTTAAATTCAAAAAAGTATTCAATTCACATGAAGTTTGATCAAATTGTTAATTGTTCTGACTCAATATTGGTATAGCGCTAAAACATTAGAAAAGATTGGCCTATGGTCGAAGGGTGATACCAATATTGCATATCATATATATCTTTTCGTCACGCATAACAATAATGAATAATTTTTATGCTCGACAAATCATAATGAAAATCAGTCAATTTGTACCACAATAGTATATTATGCAACGATCATGTATTAATAGCCATTACATGATCGTTGCATACACTATTTTTTCTACGACCAATAAATAATAAAATAAACTAACAACACAGTTTCCGAAAAAGATCAATTGTCTGTATAATTTGTCATAGATTTGTTTTGATTTTGTTGGGAATACATTTTTACAGACACTTTTTGCTCTATCATGAATTTCTAGTGGGTACAAAATAATGTTTCACTGCTCTACATACTTTTAGGGTAAATGCACCAGTGAATGAACGCTTTAGGATTTTCTCAAGGTGATCGTTAAATTCCTAAACCCACATTATAAAATAACCTCTACAAAATATACTAAATGTTTTCTGTTCTAATTGAAAATATATATTTGCTAATATATTTTAACAAACGTTACATATTACTAAGTAAATAAATAACATATTTATCATTGCACAAATCTCTAGTGAAGGAACACGAGGTGCCAGTAAATGAACAAGGGGTATCTAGTAAATGAACACTGAATAAACATCCTATGTAGGTATCTAGGTACTAGGTACGAGTAGATCTATACCTATTATAACAGCTATTTTGGTACTAGGTACCTACCTATTCTAAGGGTAAATATTTTTGTACTTTGTTACATTCAAATATACCCCGTCGAATTAATCGTTCTAATATACATGTTATACCAGATTTGATCAACGCGACTGGGCCTCTTAAAATGATTTCTCCCATCAATCTTACACATGGTTTGCAATTCGTATTCATCGCCTTCAATATTCTTAATGATTCCAGGAAACGGCTTTTTATCATAAAGGACAATTACATAAGACCCAATGATCGGTCCAGATTGACCAGATATGCTTAAGTTTTTTTTACGCCGATATTCTTAACTTTAGTCTCAAGAGAATCATATTTTACACTATTGCTTCCGCTGCCTCCTTTAGTAAATGTGAATCCTGTTTTTGCTTCAAAACTACATCTTTCCAAGCTACTTTCAAAGCTTTAAACACCGCTACATCACATGGTTGTAGTATGTGAGTAGCGTTATAAGCAATATAATATAATGTTTTTTTCTATACAGAAGTTGAAAAGGTGCATGCTTATGTGGGATTTGTGCCCATCTAGCAGTAACAAAATTGGCAGTTGTAGGTATACTGGGTGAGTGAAATTCGAGTAGATGCATGGGGATCTCGGAAACGGTAAGAGCTACAGAGAGGGTTAAATGGAGGCAAAGTTGCGTATTATGGAGCTCATTACTATGATGTTGAAAAATCTGAGCTATCCCTTTCACTTTCAGAGATTACAGGAAAAAATTGATTTTTGTTTTTCACTTATATCTGCTTTAATACAATAGATTTCCAGAAACTGTTTGCACTTTGTCATTGCAACTTTCAATGGGCTGTAAAAATATGTAAACGAAAGTGTTCTACAGGGTGTTGTTTTCCTTGGGCCACCCCTAACTATGAAATTTTAAATACGGACCTGGATTTTTTATCACTTTTTTTAGGCTTCACAATCATGATAAAATATGACCATTGAAGCCTAAAATATATATTATGATATTATATACTATATTGGAACAAACTGATAACGGTATTGACCTTTGAATGAGTTTACTTGATTATTAATAATGTTTTGTTAACTATTTTGAAATTAGCTTAAAATGGTTTTATTTGTGGCAATATTTGCAATAATATCTTCTTCAAAAAGTAAATATGCATAGAAACGGAAAATAAATTTTTAACTACTTCAACTTCTTGAATTTTCCATTATATAACATGCATTGTCAGGCAAACCATGTATACATGCCAAATTTTAAGTTAATTTGATGTGGATTCAACAGAAAAATGTGATCCATTTTAATTATTTAGTTAGGGAGGAGTCTAAATAAATAAGAGCTGTTAAAATGCCGATTAAAGTTAATATTAGTTACAGATCTACATCTGAATTCACTATTCATCCTGTTCATATCTTTAAAAATCTAAAATCTAATCTGATTCAGATGACAGCAGAGACAGTTACACAAATTTTCAGAATATTTTTTGACATTTTTAGAAACCAATGGAAACTTTCAATTCAAATCATTAATGTACGTTTTGGCCAATCAAAACATTATATTATAGTGGGAATATTCTACCTAGCAAATTGCCGCGGGAATAATTTGAGGTATTTTGTTTGACAACGTATATTTTTACACGCTTTATATTATTAGCTTCACTTGTATGTTTGTTTGTTTGTAACCGACTCCTTTGGGCGCGATTTTCACCCACTTCCAGACGTCTGCATGATTTGAAATTTGGCATGTGTACATAATTCCGGTGACAATGCAATAAGAAATTTTTGTGTGGAAAAAAAAACAAAATGGCTGCTCCAATATAGCGGATGAGTTTTGTGACTATCGTCGGATTCGCTTCAAAATTGGTATCTGAGGGTTTTATCGGTCGGAAATTATGATTTTTTTATCAAAATTGGAAAATTCAAGATGGCGGCTCCAAAATGGTGGACGAGTTTTGTGATTATGGTCTGATTCTATTCAAAATTGGTATATGGAGGTTTTTGGGGTCGAATATTATGGTTCTTTTGTGAAAATTGGAAAATTCAAGATGGCGGCTTCAAAATGGCGGCCGAGTATTGTGATTATGGTCTGATTCTATTCAAAATTGGTATGTGGGGGTTTTTGGGGTCGAATATTATGATTCTTCTGTAAAAATTGGAAAATTCAAGATGGCGGCTTCAAAATGGCGGCCAAGTTTTGTGATTATGGACTGATTCTAATCAAAATTGGTGTTGGGATTATGGGTCTGATTCTATTCAAAATTGGTATGTGGGGTTTTTGGGGTCGGAGATTATGATTACCTAATTTGATAAGATTATTCCATTTTTTATTTGCAAAAAAATATAAAAATAATAGTTTAAAAAAAACTAAAAAAACACGCTTTTATAAATAAACCACACTAAAAAGAAGGAAATAAATAATAGTTTAAAAAAACTAAAAAACACGCTTTTATAGAAAACCAGACTGAAAAAATAGAAAATAAGAAAAAAAATTATTTTATATTAAAAAAAGCGTGGGGTGCACGGTATCAATAATCATATAGTAGATTACACACCTAGGGCAGTGAAGTAAGAAATGTCTCAGATCACAGGTAATTGTTTTTTCTACAAGCGTGTTTTTTTAAACTATTATTTATAAATTTGATGTCATCAATTCGCATGAGAAGTGAGAAATGAATCAAAAGCGGTTTAGTACTTTGTATCATTGTGCGAGGAAATGTGTTTATGATCGTAACATCGAAAAATAATCTACAGAATACCACACAAGAGTTCGATAAAGTAGAAAATGATTCTCCAGAATTCTTTCTCAAACTTGTTGCGATTTGGCAATAGCCACTCGAGCCCGTTGGGCTCTCGTGTCTATTGCCTGGCAATAAGTTTTCGAAAATCTGTCGAATTATTTTCACTTCATTCTCATTCTCTTGTGATATTACAACTGACATTATTAGTATCATTGACAATCATTCATGTCCAGTGAAGAGTAACTGACCTGTCTAGTAAAGCAGTGAGTGATGTCACTCTGGCTGACGAATGATATTGGTATTTTTGTATTTTTTTTCCAAAAACTCAACTTCTTCCACACCTGGTCTAATTATTTTTTGAATTTGTGTATACACTCATAGAGTGTGTTTATTTTGGGAATACAAAACGCACTCAAAGTCTATTCTAACCACCGAAATCTTCATGTAGAAAGTGAACGACGTTACGAGAGGTCAGTTATTATATATTCTTTGTCGATAGGGCTGTACCGATGGTGTAGTTCGTTGTCCTCCTAGACCTATCTCAACAATATGCGATCCATTCGTTCATGGTTAGTTGGGCGCGAATTCTTCATCGCAGATGTGCAGCATGCGCTGCAAAACTCTCTTGATGCATGTTTCCATTTTTCAATATTCGCCACGCGATGTGATAGTGGGGGTATGAGCATAGGTCAGAATGTCGTTCATGTTTCCATAGTGAATCAGGAACATGGAATCCTATGATCAAAATTTTAATTCTCACAAATGCACTCATGTCATGAAGATACAAAATTTTAATAAATCACGTCGTTTTCCTATCCATACAAGAACGTCTGAATGTGAAAAACACTGGTTATTTTTCCAACACACAAATTTTCATACTCAATTTTACTCAAATGCATAAGCAGAAATTTTTTTTACACACAGCATTATTTTGAGCTGGTTTTTTTAGGTGTTGCGCAGGACATCATGTCATGTGTCACCCCCTTTTTCCAGACAGCAACTACCTTCATAGAATTTTAAACACGATGATATGAAATAAAGAGTATTATTTAAACTTAAATCTTAAATTTACAAATATAAAAAATGATAACACATAGTAGCTTTAAGGTAGTTCCGCCACGACACAGTTGAATTAGGAAATTATTTTCGACGGAATCGAAAAATTTCAAAAGACTTTTTGATTTGAAACGCGAAAAACAAATTTTTTTGAAGGGGGCACTTGCCCCCCCCCCCTCAATCAACTCTAGAAAATTTCTTTGTTATAGAAAGACGGCGACCCAGAGAATTCAGGTCCCCGAAAAGCGCAGCAAAAAAAAAATCAGACCCGGCCCCCCCTGCTAAAAATGCGAAGAGAAAGCAACTTCAGAATCTTGCAGAGAAACGAAAAGACAGTGCAGCTGCTTAGATAATACAGAATACAATACAATGATTGATGCTTGTGATGAAAATTTCACTCATGTGTTAAATGTCCATAAGAGGTGTGGAATTACAACGGTAATTCACCTACTATGTGGATTATCACTTATAATCTCCCTAGAGTATGAATTATTGCCCGAAATTTTTTGAGTACATGAATTTTCTTTAAAAATTCATGTACGAGACAAATTTCCCGCAATTAATTCAAGCACGTGGGGGATTCGGTAAGAAAATTTTATACCGGAATTATATTTAAATAGAAAACATTAAGTAAATATTTATTTTGACGTTATTCACAAATAAATAGAAGGCTGTGTGTAATGGGAGTTTTGGGGGATTTTTTCTGATTTTCCCATTCCCTAGTAAAATAAAATATATAATATCAGATAAAGAATTAAGTAAAATTAATTGATTTCATACAATTTTCTCCTAGGTTTCAGGAAAATGTCAATATTGACTAAAAATGAAAGTGGATACGTTCGTATTGCGGGAGATATTTTTTTATTTTCCCCGTGCCCTAGTAAAATAAAATATATAATATCAGATAATTTTTATATAAAATTAATTGTTTTCATACAATTTTCTTACTGGGGTTTCAGGGAAATGTCAATATTGATTAAAAATGAAAGTGGGTATTTTTTTTTACCGTGCCCTAGTAAAATAAAATTTATAATATCAGATACATTATTATAAAAAATAATTGATTTCCAATAATTTTTTTACTAGGTTTCCGGGAAATGTCAATATTGACTACAAACAAAGGTGATATACAGCAAAAAATATATAACTATACCTATACATATATACTTGAATATTTTTCATATTCTTTTAGGTTTAATTCTAAGAAAAATTAATATTAGCGGTAATAATTTGTTTTTCAAATAATTCAGGAAATCGGGATATTTTATTCTTTATTCTAAATAGAATGTTGTTGGCGTATGTTGCCGGTTAAAAAAATATTTTTCAAAATTTGACATTCACTACTCCTGTCAATTAATATTTTATTTGTGGCATTATAAGTTCCTCATAACATTGTATACAATCATAAGTTAGTAAAAAAGTGATAATAAAATGTACTTTCAATCGTATGAATTGTGTTCCGTTTGCAAAGAATCACAGCACATTAAAATGTACCATAAAAATGTAAAATATCTAACATACCTAGTGAAAGAATCTGGATTAAATCCTGAGCAAGAAAACTTATTTAAAGAGATTGGCAACATTCTGCGTGATATTGTGCCTTCTTTGGACACAAATCTAATACTCAAAGAAATAAACTGGTGTCTCAGTATTATTTTTATTTTATGAAACACAGGCATATTGTTAAAAAAATACCGGTTCTGTGTTTTATTCACCACTTAGGAAAGAGGAGGTAGAAGTGGAACATTTGAAGAATTTAAAATTAATTAACGATATTATAGAATGTACACCTTAATAAATTGTTGTAATATTTCCAACTTATAAAGTATTTAAATAAAAAATATTGTCAATATTATTTCAATATTGTTTTTGTCTAATTATATGATAGCTGTCATGTGCCGGGAAATTTCCACTTATTAATTTTAGGTCTAGGATGAAAACTTTTCAGAAAATTTGCTGGTTACCATAGTAACAATGTCGAAATAAAGCATCTGATTGGTTGAAAATGACTGGTATAAAATTTTCGCTGTAATTCAGCGCGCTAGGTGACGATTCAACTGCAGTGACGCGATTTAAAAATAATGAGTGTATGTTTCG
This sequence comes from Gonioctena quinquepunctata, assembly GCA_018342105.1. Classification (NCBI taxonomy): domain Eukaryota; kingdom Metazoa; phylum Arthropoda; class Insecta; order Coleoptera; family Chrysomelidae; genus Gonioctena; species Gonioctena quinquepunctata. The sequence continues at coordinate 117,321 of JAFIRS010002972.1, forward strand.
CGATTGCCATGGAAGTAACAGAGAGGCTTACGACCATAGCAACGCGTACCTGAAGTAAACAGATAAAATGTCTAAAAACCCTGGTGAATGAACAGATTCGATATTGTTTAGATTTTCGAGGGGACACCACCTGTTACTTCAACAGAGCTTCTCTCTCTCTATTGCTGAAGTTTGACAGATGTATCTTTTCAACCAATACCAAAGCTAGAATTAAAACCCGCAAACAATTCGCCTCAAAAAGAAATCTGAGGAAATAAATATACCGTTACTGAATTGAAACTAAAACGAAATTGGCGCCATCTGACACGCTAGTAATCTCTATTATCAAGTAGGCCAAGTGTCGCCAAGTCACTCCCAAACTTCTACAGGTATAAGTGCAAGCACCAGGGTTTTTAGACATCTTATAAACAGACTTTCAAAGAAGCTGAAATCGACACGCAAATCAAAAAAACGACTCCAGCGAATACAAAGAAAAACAAGAAGTTTGTCTGGAATCAGTTCATGGATTTTTGTGCAACAAGAGGGTATAAATTGGAACGAGAAACGCCAGTATGAGAAATTGCGAAAATCTTGAAGGACTGTGCTCATAACATGAAGAAAAGTAAGTAACCCTGCTTTTTCTTTTCGTCACAGGGCACAATTGCGGCGGCTTCTCTTTTTTTGAATAAATGAGTTTTTGTTACTATTTGGGCGCCACTTAGTTTAAGGCAGAATTAAGAACCGAAAGAAAATTCAACATGTTATAAATTAAACTATATGATGGGTTCAATGATTTACTACTATGAATTTTCATACAAAATAGATGAAGTGGAATTATTTGAGTTGAGTTGAAAGTCAAAGTTCATTTACAATTTACTTTTGGTACCCATATATTGCTATATTTGGTTTACACTTTTGTTTGTACTAAAATACAGTTTTAGCTGAAGCTCAGCTGAACCATGTTACGAAGATTGATAGGAAAAATTATAATACTGGACCGTCTGGATATCTTGCCGCCAAATTATTGACTGGTAGGACTGGCACTTTGGTGATACTAAATGGAAAGATCTAACCTTATGGGCTTTTGCCGCCTTTCCCTTTCTGTTGACCGGTATGGTGTGCCACAACTGTTCCTGAGGCCCGTTTCTGGGTGATGACAGTTTTTATTTGTTCCCCAAATAATTTTCCAACGTGCGCGGGATCCTATCCCGTAGGAAGTTTCTAGCAATCGAATATGAACTGGATACGTGACCTACGTAACTCTTCTCAATATGAAATTTGTGATAGGGTTGAGAAAAAAGGCCGGCAAATCTAAAATTAAAGTTAGCTACATTATTATCGGTCCTTCAATTAATTTACAAAGTTCAACTCCCAAAATGGGGCTGCTCAAGATTAAGGCAAAACGACAATTCCTACCTTCAACAATTGAATGGCCATTTTCTCACATTTATCAAACATTTACGGGGACACATAGCTTCGACGACGTTCAACAGAAAATGATCGAGACGCGCGTATCTCTTCGCCAAATTTAGTTCGAAAACTTCGGTATCGGTTCTACCGAAAAACAATTTGGGATCTTTCGGCGCCTCCTTCTGAGGTTGTAAATAAAATATCGATTTCTCCCACTACAAGGTGGGCAAACATTTTTAAATTGATTTCTGATGCCGAAATGATTTTTGAAAGCTATTACAGTAACCCGTTTTGCGTTTCGTATAATTGCTCAAATTAATCCCTACGTACCTAAGCTAACTTCTTTGAAGATATAATCTACTGTTACAGTAACAGTGAGGAGTACAAAAGGAAGCTAGTTGGAATGTCACCGCCAAAATGATTATGGAAGAATACTTCCAGAAATATGGTATAAAAATTGACCCATTCCAAGATGTCGTGTTTAAATCTGCACGGGACGCAAAAATTCAAAGAGAAGAGACCTACAGGCTCAAGATAGTGGAAAAGTGAGCTCAACTGCTCTGAAATTCGAAGAACTGAAAAAACTAGTAAACAGTTGTGACGAAGGAACCCCAGAGGGACTACAAAAAAAGGTGTTCTTTGTTTTATCGTATGAATTGGCGTGGAGAGGAGGTGAAGGGTGCAGAGCAAAGCTAGAGTTTTTCAAGGAAGAACTCGATAACTCAGGCCAAAAATTGAATAATAATAATAATAATAAGACGTTTATTTCAAAGTTGAATACATAACACTGCAATAGTGCTATATAAATTAAAAAATAAGATAAAAATAAACGTAGTTAGGTCACGAAAGCATAGCTTGTGTGTGACATTAGTACTAAGGTACTTTGTAATGTTGATAAAAATATTGATAAAAAGATTATTAAAGACATATGTAAATAGAACAATACTAATGTATAAAAAGTTATATAAATATAAAAATAAAAAAAATTAATGTATAAAAAGTTATATAAATATAAAAATAAAAAAAAACAAATGTATAAAAAGTTATATAAATATAAAAATAAAAAAACAATAAAAACATATAATGTGACATAAAATCTAAAAGTAATAGATTAAAGTGTATACAGGGGCTTGATGAATATTTTTCAGATCTCTGAATTATTTGATTCTGCTTGTTTAGTTTGATGGTAGTTGGTTATAAAGTTTGGCTGATATATCTGTAGCTTTTGGCGATAGCTTTATTCATAAAAGGGATCTTGTATTTATTTTCCTTATTTCTATATTATATTTGTGGTTAATTTGTAGCTCTTTGTGTTTATGGATCTTTATGTTGCTGAGATGAAAAAGAATACAATCCATTTTCGGAAAATACCAAGGATCAAGCCATGTTCCTCATCTAAGTGGTAGTATAATAGAAATAACTAATTTAGTCGATTATTTCTGCATTAAAATAGAAAAGAGAACGTAGACCGTTTATTTAACTGTCAATCCATTTTGAAGTAGAAATCAGTTAAACATACCTGAGGCAAACGGATAGCAAGTGGACTAGAAACAGGCAAACCAAGTGGGAAAAACACCATTAGGCTATCGTTGAAAAATGCGGGAAGGGTCAAATTTGGCAAAGAGCGGAGTTGCTGAGCAAGAACTTATCAAAATAACAGGACATGCCAACTCCAAATCTATTGCGAGCTATCTACAGATAGATGAAGAACACCATTAGGCTATCGTTGAAAAATGCGTGGCAATGAAAATCTACAACCATGCGCGCCAGGAGGAGGTTCAAGATCAACTTCAATTACGAAGAAGACAAATACAAATGTTTACAATATTACTTATAATAATAATATGAATCTTTTGTATTCTTGAAATTTTCTACAGAATACCATTCGTGCTTTAAAAATCAACCAAATATTTCTGAAAAACGTTTTGTTGAAAAAAATGCATTAGGTTATTTTTTTCGTTGTTTCAATGTATGCTTTGAAATAACGAAAAAAATAAACTCGTGCAGTATTTAAAAAACACGTTTTCTTCAGAATTATCTGTAATTTTTAAAGCACTTATGGTATTATCCCCGATAACACCCCGGAAGGTCTTCAGATGAAATTTTCCACATTGCATCGTTGGAGTGAGCATGGAGGGGAAATGAAGGAGTCAACTGTTGTGTCTATAATTTTCAAGTAGAACTGATCAATGATGAAGTCAGTCAGGAGTATTCAATAGAACCCCATATTTACGAAAACTTGCCAAGGTAATGATGAAAACTGTGCTGAAACAAAATGGTTGATCCAAACTTGGAAAATCAGCACAGATGCCCGGTTAAACCTTACCACAAACTTATACAGAAATGGAATGTTAACGCAAGTATACCTACTGACCGATTTTCTCTCACTTCCAATCCTTACTATAATCAAGCTGGGTCATCATGGAATAAGAATTCTCCGATAGGAAGGAATACTTTTGGAAAATGGAATAGATTGTCAGCAAAAAATGTGGATTGGATACTGAAAATAAGAAAATCCGTTCGCTAAACAGTAATTTCCCATTTGGCCAAGGAACAAGAAGCTGATCAAAGTTAGTGGTCACAGTAGTGCATCGTCAGTTGAGCCATATCTACAGTTGAACAAAAAACATTATTCTAATATAATTGGAAAAATAAGAGATTATGGCATCAACTTCTCAAACGATTACCGATTCAAGGCATGGACTCAATTATAAACAATGTACTCTCAATAAATGTGTTTTCAAATGATTTTATGAAATAAAAAAATTGCTATTTTCCGAGCATTTGTCTTGACGAATATAACTCGGCCTAATATTCTGACGGCTAAATTTTGGTTGTTTCTTAATCACATGTTAATCACATGCTAATATTCAAGCAGGTTATTCTTGGGTCCATTTTGAGAAAAAACATATGGTCTAAAGGTCTTAACTTTTGAACTACAGGGTGCTAAAATTTTAAGAAAACATTATTTTTATGATAACTTTGGTATGACCCCTTGATATTTTTGTGAAACGTAGTTCGCATCTTCTATTCATCAAAAGGCATTTTCTGCTGTACAACATAATTTTTCGTGCGGGATTTGCACTGAACCATTTTAAAGATAAATGTGATACGCCACTGTTTTTTCTCGAAGTAAAAATAATTTTTCAAATCACCATTCCTTTTTGAGCAAATCTGGCCTCCTAATTTTTTTCGTTTGACGTACGGTTTACGAATAAAAAAATAAAATTCATTCATTTGCACTTGAAACTTTAGCACCCTGTAGTTCAAAAGTTAAGACCTTTAGGACATATGCTCATATGAAGTTTTCTACTCACAATGGACCTAAGAATAATCTCAAATATTGGCATATTATTAAGAAACACCCTGTATACTGAAGCATTGTTGCCTTAGCGCAAAAGTACTCCACGTCTGCATAAAAAATCTATGCAGATTTCTCATGTTAATGCTAGGTAGACTAGGAGGAATCGGCGCATGAGTACCGAAAACTATTCCACCTCAATTTTTTTATGCGATCCTCTTCAAATTGCCCTACTGATGATATAAATGCATGTTGCCATGGGGCAACCCCATGCCATATATATTATATATATTTCATGGGTCAAAAGTACCCAAATTTTAGATTTTTCGAACCTTTAAATATTCATATCTCTAAAAATATTAACTTTATCGTGAAAAGTCATGGGAACTTTTTAATTTGTATTTCCATAAAGAATATAAAAAATCCGGTTGAAAAATAACAATTCCTTGCAATTGTTTAAACAATTTCGGTTTAAACAATATGGCACGGGGTTGCCCCATGGCAACATGCCTTTATGTATGTAGGGTAATTTGAAGAGGATCGCATAAAAAAATTGAGGTGGAATAGTTTTCGGTACTCATGCGCCGATTCCTCCTAGTCTAAGGCAACAATGCTCTTGTAAATTATATTGTCAACATTTTTAGTCGGCCAAATATTAGGTCTTGTTCAGAGTCGTAGTAGGGTCAGGAGCGCCTCTGGCAAGATTTGAATTTTGCGCCCCCCAATAGTTATATTCTAGGAAGAGAAACGACACGATAACTTTAAAAGTGTAATTCATTTACACTTAAGCATAAAAATAGTTCTTACTATTATGTAGGAAGGGAAACGATACAACACGAGTTTGTTCATTGTTGTTTGGTCTGCAAAATGCACCCCCTGAAGGTTGCGCCCCTGGCAGCCTCCCATCTGGCCAGGCCCTAGCAACGACTCTGGTCTTATCATATTATATATTTTTTTCTGTGACGGGAAAAAATGGTGACATTTTATTTCTTTTGACAGGTAAAAAAATATAACTTTTTATGAAATAACTTTTTTCCCCGGGAAAAAAGTGAGTACTTACTTTTTTCCACATAAGTAAAGGTAGATATTTATTTTAAGAATATTTTATTATACAAAAGCTATATTTCCTTTATATCGAAAGTACAATTATTAAATGTGCATTGCATGAATGACATGCTCCTTGAACTATTCGGTAAAACAGTCGAATTTTCTTGTGTTGAAATTATATTTTTTTCTGCCTTGGACACAACTGCCGTTGTTATTTCAGCACTGCCACACATTCTAAACACTTTATCAGCTATTTCTGACCTGTGTGCTACCGATTCATCTACATACCCTTCAGCGACCGTTGATGACTTCCAACCGCCATGTTTCTTTAAATCATGTCTCCCCCAGATTCAACTGAAAGTGTAGCAGACGATCTTCGAAATCAATGACCTTTATATGAGTTAGCATTTTCAAGTTGAAGAAAATTAGCTACTGTTTCAGGTACCTTATAAAACTGATTTTTACCCACAACCTGATTGATACATTTTCCATTGCGATATGCATAAAACAGGCGGCGATCCTTTGCTGCTGCTGGACGGTAAAATTTAATATACCCTTCAGTAACTACAAATATCCTGTTTACATAATGCTTTGTTTGCTTAAGTTTCAAATTAATAACGGAACCGAATCTTCAATTGCATCTAATGTTACCTGGCTGATTTCACAAATTCGACAAGCTCCTGCAATCCCAAATACAACAACAACCTTGGCCATTAAATAAACTTCATCGGGAGCATTATTTAAAAAATCACTAATTTGTGTACTCGTAAAAATTGCAGATTTCTTGGGCGTGTAACCTTTCCCATTTTGTTTCAGAAATGTAATTATTTTGAAATATTTTGAAATGTCTACATTATTATTGGATTGTAACATACTTTTAATCATTGGATAATTCGACAACACTGTTGATTGCTTTTGTTGTTGTGCCAGTACCGAAAAATAAGCCAATAACACCGTCTCCGAACTGCATGTCTTTTTCATCTTCCATTCCATAAATCTTAAATACGCGGTTTCGTAAATTTTCCGCGATATAGCTGGCAATAATTTTTGTAACGCTACTTTCGCTACATCTAATAACTCCGGTGGAGTCAGAGAAAACTCGGAATCAGACATTTTTTAGCTTTATATTATTCAAAATAACTACTAAACGACCACTCAGTTCGCGATTTTTAAATCAAACTGACAGATATTTGATTACTTTAAAGGTTTCCTCAGCGACGCAGGTCTAATTGTCGCTATAAGTAAAACAGCCTATCACTTTAAAAATTTAAATTTCACATCGACTCTAATATATTGTAATAATATGCTTTTTCAACATCAAATCGTCGTTTTTCCCGACACAGAAAAAAATTGTGTATTATACACGGGAAAAATATTAGATTTTAGATCTCGAGCTAAAATCTAATACTTTTTTCCCTTGTATAATAAATAACTATTTTGCTGTCGAAAAATGTTCAGGAATAGCCTGCCTATCTATCTAAAATATATCAAGATTCAGTATAATTCTAGGAGCCAAAAACTTTTCTCCAACACCTTCCAAAATTTAAGGAAAACTTTGGCTATCTACTTCTCCATTTCATATAAAAATAACTCCTTCAGTATATTAGTTTCAGGAATCTGGGACGATTAAAAATCAGAATATACCTCATGGGTGAAACATACATTTTTCTCCTGCAAACCATCATTTTTAGAGATGGGTGAAGTTTTCCCAGAACACAACAATTCACAATTCACAAATGAAATAATATCAGTGGCTTTCAAAGATGTGGATACGACAATAATACTGGGAATACAAACCGCTAAATTCCATCCCCGGTTGCAGAGCTCTTTTCATCTAATATTATCGAGACTGCGAAATTATAAAACACTGGGTGCGAATCCGCATGGTTACTCCGTAAATATTTTCAATATTATGTATTCTTGTCGGTCAAAATGTGTCTGCTTTCCGAATTATTTCATGTGATGGAAAAGAGATATTTTGTATTCTCCGATATTAACATTATTAAAATTTTTATTATCCTCTTCAACATGCTTTTGGTATATTTCCGACGTTATTCATAAGTAGATATAGATTGTACATCCACGTGTGATTTTTTTCTGATTTTTTCAGTGACGCCTTCGTATCAGACACATCTCCATCACTTCTTGAACTGAATAATACTTCTCCTTTCAGCTACGACTTCGACATTCAATATATATCCAAAGAACAAATTATATTGACAACAAAAAAGACCCCTGTCCTGACAGCTACCCAGCAATATTTTTAAAGAAATACAAAAATACGAAGGCGTAGAAGGGCCAACAACAAAATATTTTTCAAAAACATTTGGAATTATCACTTCGAAGTGACAATTGTCAGTTCCAAGTGGTAATTTCAAATGTTTTCGAAAAATATTTTGTTGTTGGCTCTTCAACGCCTTCGTACAAGAACACTAGTTGAACCTCTACATTTTATTTTCATGAATCTCTCTCAAATGTACTTTTTCTCTCAAAATGAAAGAAGCATAAGTTATCCTGATATATGAATCGGGAAATTGAAATGATATTGTAAACTACAGCGATTTCCTTATTGAATCTTTTTGGAAAAGTTTTCGAAAGTATCATCACTAATGAAATGTGCTCTCGTATAAAAATCTGTTTTACTACACAACAGCATGGCTTTCACAGAAAAAGAAGAGTACTTACTGGTACAAGAAAACGCGTTTGACATATAATGATTGAATTGACTTGATTCAAGAGAGCGGTTATCTCGTCAATACATATAGTAGAGGAGACCGTGGGAGGTCGACCTTCACCGATCTGATAACTTGATGAGACATATTTTTTATCAAATATAATTTATAAACAAATATGCCCAGATAACTTGCCTATGAAAAGTGTTCATAGCTATTTTCAATTGAATTAATTTTAATCAATTTTCTTTCATCACCTTCACTCTTTTGATAACCGAATGAGTTTCACCTCAACTGATAGTTTTTACACACAGAATATGCCTAGGTAGGCTTGCCTACTTATTTCTGTGCATGGCTACCTGGCAAGCAGATGTGAACAGGTAAGTCAATATAGGTAACTACACCGATCTGTTAAGCAATCGAAATTGATATCATAGGTAAGATAATTTAATTACAAAACCAATCGTATAGGCTTGCCTGCAAAAAATCGTACATAAAATATTATTGCCAAGCTATAAAGTTTTAGAATTTTAGCTATTCGATAGGTGCGAGAGATAAAGTAGAGCGTCCGAGGTCCGTGTGATAGAACAGAACACAACATAGCAGCTGCAACATTATACCGAACCAACAATTTGGTTCAAAGAGGGCGTGTCTACCAATGATGCTATTGCTGCACTCACCAGATCATATATGAAAAAATCGACAAAAGTAAGCCTACTCTATGAGTGTTTCTGGACATAGCCAAGGCTTTCGATTCTATGAACCAACGCAGCCATTGGAAGTCTTGGACGATGCAGGAATACGTGGAACATCACTGAAGTTGATACAAAGCTATCTACAAAATCGTGTACAGGTAGTAAGAGTGAACAAACAACTCAGTCAAGAACAAACTGTTGAGTATGAAGTGCCTCATGGGACTGTATTGGGACCAATGTTGTTCTCCTTATATATCAATAGTCTACTCACACTTGATGCATGTGGTAAAATCTTTAGTTTTGCGGATGATACTGCAGTTTTATATATAGCCGCTTCATTGGAAGAACTAAAAAAAAGAGTGAAACAGATATTTCTTCCATCATAACCTGGTTTAATCACATGCAACTCACCATTAACTACGAAAAAACTTTGTTCATCCCTTTCGCAAGTTATACATCATCATTACCATCCTACCAAACATTGTCAATAGACAACCAGGGAGTGATAATAGATGTTAAATTTACGGACCATATAAGGTATTTCGGCATAACGATTGACAAACACTTACGATGGGACGAGCACGCCGACACGATTAGTAAAACCCTTAGATATACAGGGTGACCCATTTAAAATGGAACCACCCCTGTAGAATACGCATTTTTCAATCAATCTCGATTTTTTTTTAATATTGAACATTGAAAACTGTATCTTGACACAAATTTTCATAACTTGAGTTTTATTTCCAAGGCACACTTTGTTTTTTTTTCTTTGTCAAAAACGACAAAAGTTTATTAGGCAATTTTTGTTTTCGAATTTGACTACACCACTGAATTCGCAATCGTTATAAATAAAATCCATCAAAATTTCATGAAAAAATATTGGTTAACAACGAAGTTACAACAACTTCAATTTTGGAAATAATTTTTATTTAGATTATAGACATATTTAAAATCTGGCAACGCCGTCGATACAAAGTAGAACACCAGTAAACTTGCACAGTGAAAATCCGAAGTTCCGTTCTACAGTTATAAGTAGGGTAGACTGGGTACGGTTGAAACGATTTGGATTTTATCGTTCATAGTATTGTTGTTTATAAACCAAGCAACGATGATGATATGTCAAATTCAAGAACCCGTTTCTAACTACGAAAGGGCTATATCATTTCACTTCCTGGGGTGCTATTTTTTAGAAGTATGCAGAATTAAAAAAAAAACAATTTGTTTGATTTGTCCCCATGCCAGGGGCGGTTGAAACAGTGATTGGGGCATTGAAACACATGCAAATAATACAAAATATAATATTACAACATGTTCTATCTACCATTTATCCTAATTATAAGCATTATCAATCAGTCTTCGAAGTTCTAATCCTCAGAAAGATATTTCTTATCAGCCTTTTACGAATAATAAACAATCAACGTATTCAACAAGAATAGTAAAAATCAACAGTATTCTTTAAAACAAACAAAGCAAACCAAATGAAAATTATTTCAGAATGAACTGAAATGAAACAAATCAAAATATAGCATAGGGATCAATTTGAGTTGCAATTGTGGCAAACATAGCTGAGACCACCTTCTGTGCACTCTTCGTGAGCCCACTGTTTGCAAGTGATGCATTGAATCCACTTTTATCCGGATCTGCCTTCTGAATATGGTGACAAACAAATAATACAGTAGCATTCTTCCTCTTCTGATGACATTTCCTGCTGTGTATTACTTTTTTTTCCTTTCGAAGTATTTTTCTTACCTTTTCTTCCATCCAAGTTTTTCTTAACTTGCTTAGTTTTAATCCGTTTCAATCTTGTTTCATGTTCCTTTCTTATGGCTTTTTTCTCTGTTGTATCAGTGTTAATTGTGGATTTTCTAGTTTTTCGCCCTTTATTAGATTTTCTCGGGGGAGCTTTCGGTAATGGCCGTACTGCTTCCGGTGTGAATACAATAGGATTTTCAGAAATTGCTTGTACACTAGTAGACGGTCTTGGTGAAGTTTCCTGATTGATGCTGCTGCAACGTCTAGGTGATGTACTCAAAGTTTCTTGACGTTCATCAACGTTTTTTTGCTCTTTTGTTGGAACTGGTGACTTATTGATAGCCTGTGGCTGCACCGTTGTCTCTGTTTGTAGTTCCTCAGCTAAAAGAGAAGGCCATAATGGCGGCGTTTCATCTCCAGATGGAATTGCATTCAATGTGGAAAAAAAAGCATACTCAGTTGTATATTCGTGATTAGGTCTATCTGTTAGCTCAGTTGTATTTTCGGGATTGGGTCTATCCGTTACAAATGCAGGAGCAAAATCGATCTCAGTAAACAGATGCCGGTTATATGGTTAAATTCCTGTTTTGCGAAAGCCGGCTTGTATGTTGGATGGCGTCAGAGCAAGGGGCATAGCAGATGCTACAATCCCCGGATTGTCGTAAATTGACATTGTTTTTCCTGGATGGCTTCGCATCCACGCATCACAGGTCGAATTTACAGCCTTCTTTAAAGGGCCATATGCAGATCGATCAAGTGGCTGGAGTTTGTGAGAGCAATGGGAAGGAAAAGACAGTAAGACAATGCCATTGTTCTTGCAAAAGTCCAGTGCGTTAATATGAATGTGTGATGAGTGGTTATCAAGTACAAGTAACACTCTATGTGACGGTCAAACATTTGTATATTTCTTGAAGTGTTCCAGAAAATGCATGTATGATTCATCTTGCATCCAACCAGAGGGATTTGCAGTTCCAGCAGACCCTATTGGCCCATCCCTAACAAAGTGATCTTGGTAACGCACACGTGGAAAAACAAAAAATGGAGGAATTACATTACCGATGGCGTTTGCTGCGAAGGCTACTGTCACTAAAATACCCCTTTCAGCTGAAGTTACTGAACCTACTTGACGAGCACTACGTTTAGCTACAACTCTATCAGGTTTTTGCACCGTTGTTATGCCTGTTTCGTCGATGTTGTATATGTCTTGGGGCTCAAACTTATGACGGTCCATAACAATGGTCAAATTGTCATAAAAAACATCGACGTTAGATTCATTAAAGCTAGTGGCCCTTGACAGGCTTGTAGATTGCGCGGCGCGTACGGAGAGTTCAGGGTTTCTTCTCATAAGCATCCGAAACCATTCCTCACCAGCCATCTGGTTGTCTTCCCAAGTTCGAGGTCGTGATAAATTAAACTTAATAGTAAGTTCGTACGCCAATTTTCTCACCTCTTTCCTAGGTAGTCCAAAATATATGTCTGCACATCGAATCAAATATTTTGATAATTCTTGCTCTTGCTCTTCATTGAAAATTTGGTTCTGTGCTCTATACCCCATAACTTGATCGTCCTCGTCAGATGCATCTCGCTTTCGAATATATCTCAGGAGAGAACAGTGGTTTATTCCATGATTGTCCGCCGCATTTAGTAGTGAATCTCCAGCTTTCACCTCTTCATATGCATCTCTATACCTCGACAACTCAATCTGTCCTCTGGAAGTCTTTCTTACGCGAACTCTCGGCATCTAGAAAATAAGAAAACTTAATATATTCACTGTTTCAACCGCACCCACAAAAATTGTTTCAACCGTCCCCAACCCCGCCTTTCGTAAAATACAGTTTATAGAAATGGTAGTAATAATAACAAATTAAAACTAGTTATTATTCCGTATTCTAAAAGCTTCATAAAAATCAGAATCACACACTCAATACTTTGACTTAAATAGAATTCACGATATTAGCATAAATCTCAGAAAAAGAATACTTACTTTTGGGTACCAAAATATAATAAGGCCTCCTGTAAACAACAACACCACGGAAGAGCGGGTGCAACACTGAGTTTCGTGTTTGGATCTGTCGTTCGCTTCGTTCTCCTCTTGCACCCTAACTCCCCGCGTAACTATTCGCGAGATATTGCTTTTGTTTCAACCGTCTTTTGTTTCAACCGTACCCAGTCTACCCTATGGTAATGTGAGCGATTTGTGGTGTAACCGATTTTGTAATAAAAGTCTGACTAGGCCACTGGATTTGTAAATTATATTCCCTTAAAATCATTTATTTAACTGTAGGTTATAAGTGTATTCGAAAAGAACAGAAAATTTGGAATTCATTTTCGAGTTATACAGTAGTACATTCTTCCATAGTCGATAGGAACGAAATCAACAGAAATAAGTTTTACAGTGTTTATTCCACAATAAAACGTCATTAAGCAAAAACTAAAATAAACATTACTGTTAAATTAAATATTTGAATTTTTGTAGCTTCTACCATTTATCGTATCTCTTCTGAATATTTTTTACACTATTTCTTATTTGTTGAGGTGTAATTTCGGCACAAATCCAGTGGCGTAGTCAGATTTTTATTACAATTTCGCTTCAACCTCAAATCGCTCACATTACCATAATTGTAGAACGGAATGAGCTATTGACTTTGGATTTTCCCTGTACAAGTTCACTGGTGATCTTCTTTGTATCGGCAGTGTTGCCAGATTTTTAATATGTCTATAATCTAAATAAAATTATAATAAATACTTTGTTTCCAAAATTAAGTTGTTATAACTTCTTGTAACCAATTTTGGTGTAGTCAAATTTGAAAACAAAAATTGCCTAATAAACTTTTGCCGTTTTTGACAAAAAAAACCATAGAGTGCCTTGGAAATGAAACTAAAGTTATGAAAATTTGTGTCAAAATACAGTTTTCAATGCTTGAGATTATAATTTTTTTTTTTAGATGGATTGAAAATGCGTATTCTACAGTGGTGGTTCATTTTAAATGGGTCACACTGTATGATATACAAATTCAAAAACATCAGAGTATTCCTGGATACAACTCACCTGAGAACTGTTTATTTTGCCCTAGTCGAATCTCGAATTCAATATTCAATCATCAGCTGGGCAGTTATTTTACACATCCATTTTAAAATAATTAAACATCATTCAAAAAAAATTCTGAAAATAATATTCAATAAAAAACATACTTACCCTACAGTTAGCCTATTTCAGGGCGCAAACATCCTGAACACAAGAAAATTGTATGTATATAGTATCATTGCCCACCTTCATAAAAATAAGAATACATTGACAAAAACAGAGCATTGTTACTCAACACGAGCAAAATGCAATGATTATGTGAGAAACATAAAACAAAAAAATCAGTAGGCCAAAGATTTTTCATTCACTTAACAGGCAAATAATTACCTGATATGTACAAACTATACATATATAATCTAAATTCCCTTCTACTCCTAAAAAAATGTTAAAAATTCCTGCTAACACAACCTTGATACTATAAACATATTACTAGAAGGCTGAATGACTTATGGCTATGAAATTGAGTTTTAAACCATTTGATTGTTTGATTATCTCCTAAATAATCTCAAAAACTATATTTTTATTAAATTGTACACAATCAACATCCTCCACAATTACTGTTCTAAGGATGATACTAAATGATGGTTCACCTCTACAACCCACTGGTTTTAAGGGGACATATACCAACTTTAATGTAATAATTGTTACCATTATTATTTCTAATAAACATTATTATTATTATTATAAGTGAAAAATATCTTCAAGAATAATAGCCCAGGTAAAAAGTGGTATAAATGCTGCTTGAAACGAAATGGAAGCATTCTTCTTAAACCTTCCCTTCAATTGCCCAGGCAGGTTTTGGCCTTAACAAGGGAGACACTGCTTCAGGGGTTTTAGCAACACCAATTCTAAATATAGATACTGGAAAACTATCCCAGTTTAGAGATGCTGATGATGATGAGGTCTGCATGATATTTTTTTTCAGTTTCTTTGAAGATTGATATAGGGAAATAATTAAACTCAAAGGAAACCTAGTCCTTAAAAAAGGTAGAAAATGTCCTGCAAATAAATAATATTTCAGACCATCATGAAAGGCGAAAAAGTCTGAAGAAGAAAACAAAAGATGAGATCAAACACAACAAAAAAAATGTCCAAAAAACTACACCGGTGATTTTTGTATACTGAAAATATTTACCAGCATAAAACTTTGTTCGAAAGTTCATTCAATTCTAATGTTCGAAACAACCAGAGCCAAAATTCATAAAAAGTGGAAAACCAATAGAAACATTTGTTTTCTGTAGTGTCATCGAAAGAGTGACAGAAATAAGAAAAAGAAGAAAATAATAAAAACATTGCCGAAGAATATTAAAAGAAATGTTGGCAAAAGCGAAGTCCCTTGATACGGAATTGGAAGAATGGGAAGAATCGGGCAGCAGTATTGACAATATTAGTTCATTTAACATTGTTGGGGTTAATGAATCACTAGAATCCTACAATTATTAAAAGAAAAATTATTATGTTGAATATGTGTGTTTTTTTCAAGAAACCATTAGGTAATCCAGTGAAATATTTAAATGTCACAATTTTTTCTGTACATCTGTCCATTAAACATTGTAAACCATTTCCTATACCGAAATATTTTTGTGATCTTCAAAGGCGACGCCTATTCTTAGAGCCTTACGAAAACAAAAAGCGAATGAAGTCATCAAACTCGAAGACTCAATGCCCTCTGATACAAAACAAACGCTTACATAACACACGATTCCACCAATAAAACAGTCCATTAAAGCCGAAAACAAAAGCCACTGTAAATAAATATCAAAGCAGGCTGGGCCCCAAAGTCGTTAAGATGCATTTTAAATACCCCAAACAATAACTCAGCGTTCAGTGAACCTCGAGCATCGAATCGCTGAAAGTTGTGCTTAAATTAACATGGTCTAGACTAGGAGTGCGTTTGTAGCATCTAGGATTGACCTACTTATCGGATTATAACGCATTTATATTCCAGAGTGTTCGCCTACCTTTAAAATCGCTGTGGTCCCGATTAGGAAAACCGAATGTCGTTATACCGGGTGGTCCACTTACGACTATCCACCCTCAATAACTCCCAGAAATTATTTTACAAAAAATCGCCGAGACACGTCGATTTTTGTTAGGAGTGGGACACCATTGACGAGAAGAAGATATGTTATACTTCAACCCCCTACTCCCCAGAGCAACCCTCTCTATAATTTTAATAGGGAATGAGGGTCGTGTCATACATCATTGTGAAAGTAATTCAATTCTGATACTAGCAGTGCAAAATTTTCTGAATTTGAAAAAGGCGTGCTCGAGATATTCGAGTTCAAATGGTACATTGGTGAATTGTGAGTAAATAAATTATACGAAATAGATTATCAAACAATTATTCACAAAAGATGTTCAAAATGACTGCCATTAACTCCCAGACAGTAGTAGAGTCTATTTTCAAATGCCTTCTGCACATTTGAAAGTATTTCTCTGGTAATTGCCTGGCAGTCAGTTATGATTATTCTTTCCAAATCGTTCAGGTCAGTAGATTGAGTTTTATAAATCGAGGATTTCAAATGACCCCAAAGGAAAAAATCATTGGGTGCCAAGTCCGGCAAGCGTGCCGGCCATTCTATTGGACCTCGACGATCTATCCATTTGTTTGGAAAACTTTGGGATAGCCATTCTCTCACCTGTAATAGGAAATGAGGTGGTGCCCCATCTTGCTAGAAATAAATGTTATCTGCCAATAGATTTGGATTACCATCATCATCGAGGTCCGTGTTAACAGCATCCAAAATGAGTGGTTCAATCAAATTCTGCAGCATATCCAAATAAACCGCACCATTTAAATCACCTTGGATTAATATTGGGCCAGTGATTTTATTACCCAGAATCCCTGCACACATATTCAACTTTTGAGGCCATTGTGTGTGCTCTTCTCTGAGTAGGTGGAGGTTGCTCTGACTCCAATAGCGAGAGTTGTGTCTGTTCACTAACCCGTTCAAAAAAAAGAAACACTAATCACTGAAGCAAATATGCTTAATGAATCCGTAGTTCCTCTGTATTATTCTTGTTACATTTTCGCAAAATTCAGATCGTCTGTCGTAGTCATCCTCATTCAGTTCATGGTGAAGATGCAACTTATACGGATGAAATTTGTGCAATTTTAGCACCCTCATTATGGAAGTTCTCGATATGCCTGTTATGCTACTGAGTTGCCGTGTAGACAAAGTTGGGTCAACTGCAACTTGTCCTAAAACTTCTATTTGATTGATCTCGTTTGTAACAGACGCCATCCTATTATTTTTTTTATTGGCGACTGATCCAGTCTCACGGAATTTCACGACAAGATCCAAGATATATCTAGAATGATAAAAAAATACCAAAACCTTTTTCTATAACCATTTTTCCTAATACTCACTTGTGAGTTACGTTTCTGTTTTCGTGTCTCTCATTGAAGATCCGAGCTGTTGCTCGTGCAACTCATTTTGAGCAGCAAAAATTAAAATAATTTCAACTTTCTCGTCTTTTGTGTAAACCATCGCGATACAAGTAGAGTTGTTGAAATACGTGGTAACTTTTCGATTCTACACTATCACCATTTCACAAAAAAATGGTTCTCAGAGATTAGTATTTCTTCTTTGACAATCATGTTGACAACAAAAAACTGAAACGTGTTCTCGGTGAGCGAATAAAATAAGACAATCGTTGGATAATTACGACTGAACTGTACTACTGTCTGGAGGACAATAATGGAGATCATTTTGAACATTTGAACTCGAATATCTCGAGAACTCTTCATTCAAATTCCGAAAATTTTGCACTACTAGTATCAGAATTGAATTACCTTTACAATAATGTATGACACGACCCTCATTCCCTATTAAAATTATAGAGGGGGTTGCTCTGGGCAGTAGGGGGTTGAAGTATAGCATATCTTCTTTTCGTCAAATGGTGTCCCTCTCCAAACAAAAATCGACGTGTTTCGGAGATTTTTTGTAAAATAATTTTTCTGGGAGTTATTGAGGGGAATAGTCGTAAGTGGACCACCCGGTATAAAAATACCATTTACTATTTCATTTATAGTTATTTAATCAACTAGTGTATTAATGGTGGCGATTAATGATCGAGATATTTTAACGCGAGAGCGTAGCGAGATCATTAAGCGCATTTTCATATACGAGTTGATTACAAAAATTTTCCGTCGACCTCCATTTGCTTCAACTAGGAGGAAATTTACAATATTTGGATTTTAAAAATACATAAGGGAAGGTAATATGATTTGACATTTGAATAGTATTTGAATTCGTGTATGTTTAGTTGTCTATAGAGAAATCGACCATTGGTCGATTTCGGTGTATGTTTAGCTGCATATAACACAATTATGCATTAATCGAGAAATTGAACATTAATAAGGGTCATTAACGATAGATTTCGTATAGATTGAACAGACTCGTTAATACGAGGTCGCCGTAAAAATTATTTATTGTTTTCGTGGTTAATGTAAGTAAAAAGTTTGTTTCTTTTTCTTCGCGAAAACCAACCGGTTGAACATGTTTGTCTTTTGACCACAGCGTACGTGGGTATGGTGATACCCTGTATATGTGCAGTTCAAAACTCGAGATGTCAAGTTTAAGTCAAGTTATTTCGTACCATTTCACAAATTCTTTATTTTCCAAAAATAAAAAGCCAGGAGCTCATTCTGCTCAGAGTCAGGACCGGATTGGCTTCAATACAAATATTAACCAATTTAAAAGAGGCAAAGCGCTAAACTTCACCCCGTAGGAGAAAGAAAGAACGCACTCTGAAAATTAATATTGTTATGAAACTAAGTCCGTTTTCATTGAAAACTCGACTAACTATTGTTTATTTATTACACAATTCGGAACATTTTGAATTTAATTTTCTCGTGTTTTTTAAATGGAACACCCCATATATTTTTCCACCAATTTTATTTTTACAATTAGGTTGCGAATATTTTTGTGTGTACACCCCCAGGCTATTTTGCAGGAAAATGCCTCGAAAAAATTTGAAAGAACAGAATTAGTCATTGGAAGACCTGTCACATTCCTGGAATTCCATGTAAACTAACAAGTTTTTCGATATCCATCATGTATTTTATCGCAACAATTCAGACTTCGTACGAAATCTGACGAACGATACGCAAGCACTATAATTGCAGTAATAGATTTATTATGTATTTGATTCATTTGCACGAGTTCTAACGTATTCGTCCGTACATCGGTTCGTTAGAAAATGCATCCACTATAACCGTACATAACTATCGTCTGGCGCTGCGATAAACAACTGGATAAACACTGGCGTAGTATAGACATTGACAACGCTTCTTCATGGGCTCCTGATAACGTCAAATCATTTTTCATTTCCTATGTATCATAAAACAAAGGCTGATTCTTGTGAAACCACCAAGGGATGAAAACTGCGTCAATGGTAATAAAACTACGATATATTCCAAACCAATTGAGAATATTGTACACTGAAATCATAGGGAATATGGGAAATTCGCTTGAAATATGGCTGAGTCTAACTCATCTAGAATATATAAAAATTCCTTTATCACTTTCAGGGGAAGACCGAAAAGCAGAAAAGAGAAATGATATACTAAAACTTAATTTTGGAAGAACCGGATTTCCCCTTTTCTTGCCGGTAGTAAACATATTTTATGCACGACCGGGAAGTAGCACTTTAGCGCCGGATTTGCGGGCGTAAAGTAGCACTTTAGCGCCCGCGGAATACTTTATCGCCCGACGGGCGATAAAATCGTTGAACAGGCGCTAAAGTGAATTTCAATCTCATATCGATAGAAATCTATATTCCGATGGATCATATAATTAAACCCAAAACATTATTAACAATAATATAACGAAAACAATCAACATAAATTAATTTAAAAAATGAATTATAACTTAATATTGACAATATGATTAGGACAGTTATTTATGGAAATGTTTGGATTTGTTGTTTTCTGTTGTTGCAGATAGTTTCTGATTTCAACTGATTCCTCATTAGAAGTCTGAAGAGAATGCATGTTATTATCTGGTGTTTCAGAGTAGTGAGCCATATTTTCAAATTTCTGCAATGGCTAGTAGAAGGCTCATCATTTTCTACAATTTTCTTAGCAATCTTCAGCTTATTTGCAACTGAATTTTCAATATAACCTTCCGCAACAGTCGTCGACTTCCACCCAGCATGTCTTTTAATGTTGATTATATCCTCGCCTGCATCTGCTAACATAGTTGCTGGGGAACGTCTGAAGCAGTGACCAGTATATTCTTTCGCATTAGAAATACCTAGGTAAGTGGCTATTCTGAATGGTATTTGACCGAATGTATATTTTCCGATAACCTGTCTCGTACACTTGCCATTTTTATAATATAAAAAAACCGCTTTTGATCATTCTGATCTCGCAAGGAAGAATATTTTCTGTAAATATCCAAACAACTTGGCGATTTCTGTTCTTTATCGATTAGATACAGTAAATACTCGATCTATCTTCGTTTTGGTTTCTCCTATAGTTATGAGTAAGAATGTCTCGAAATCTTGAATGTCGTCCACTGTGATATTTGCCAATTCTTCGAGGCGACATGCTCCACAAATACCAAAAATCATTGCTACCTACAATAAATTCTCAGATTAACATACTGAACATTGAGAAAACATGAAATTAGAACTTACTTTCATCATAAGATACAAATCGTCTGGTGCTCCCCTCAAAAATAACTCGATTTCTTCTCTGCTTGGAATCTTCGATTTCTTTGGTTTATAATCATCAAATTTTCGTTTCAAAAAAGCTATCAATCTTGCGTATCTACTGATATCTATATTATCATGTACATTTAAAGTAGCTTTCAGCATGGAATAATATGACCACATGGTAGAGGGCTTACAATATTCAGATTTTTCCAGAAAATAGGCAAGAAGTACAGTCTCTGTGTATTTCTTATTTTTTACATTTTTCTCGTTGCACCACCTCACGAATTCTTCGTACACCTTGTCGTATATTTTCTTGGGCAATAAACTCAATTTCGAATCCTCAGCTACTTCACTTATTTCTGGTGGAGTACAATTCACACTTTCTTCGTCGCTTGAATCCATTTCAAAATCAGTAATAAATTATCTGTGATCACAAAAATTGACAGCAAATATGGCTACTAGCCTATATAATATTATTTCGAAAAATTGACTGAGTTGCCATGGTAACATTCATTCCATCACTTCTTGATTTATTCTGTTTCCGATATGATATGAATATACATCCTCACGGCAGCCTTGATGTATTTTTATCATGTTCTAGATATAAAGAGGTATCTATCTACATGACATCAAATATACCGGTCGTGCATAAAATTTTGTATGTATTTCGGGAGTAATTTGCTTTTATGGACCTAGGCGTGTTAATAGCGTGTAATATTACTTACACGCTGCGGTCTATAAATATCTATTATCAAACAGGCGGTAAAATGCACTTTATGCCTGGGTTCTAGTTTAAAGAAGTACTTTACCGCCCGCCAGACCATTTTATCACCCGCGGTAAATTAATTTTTTTATACCTCTATAAATTTTGAGTAGTAAACTCAAAAACAAACACATCGAAATCATTTATTTAACACGAAAATAATACTACAAACAGTTCATTTATTCAAATTTAAAATAAAAATGCATTTATTACAATTAGCATATTCAAAGCCTGCAAATGTTTTGTTGAATTAATAAGAAGATATTCACTATCTCTAGTAATTGTACTAGGTTGTTCCTGAGCGTTTACCTTTGATGTTGAGGGTGTATCACAGTCCCTTGACACAATCTTGTTAGCGATATTTTTCTTGAAAGTTTTGTTTTTTCAATATAACCTTCAGCTACACTGCTCGATTTCCAGCCAGCGTGTAGCTTAATGTTAGTTAGGTTCTTTTGTTTCAGCTAAAAGAGCGGAACTACACCGAAAACAATGTCCGGTGTATTTTATAGCATTGAGTAGCTCCCAAAAAAACTGCAATATTTCGAGGCGTTTGACCAAAACGTGTTTTTTCCAACCACTTGAGTAAAACACTTCATATTTTTAAAAAACACAAAAAAAATTTTCTGTTCAGTCTTTGTTGTCGTACCAAACGATATTTTCTGTAGAGCCCATCGGTTTCTTCCCATCCACAACCATAAACATTCTGTCTAACATCGTTTTTTATTCTACTAATAATGATTTCCCAAAATCTTGAATATTGTCGATCTTTATTTCTGTAAGTTCTTCATGCCTGCAGGCTCCGCATACTCCAAGAATTGAAGCAACTTTTATTAACAAATACTTGTCATCTGGGGTTCTGTTGAGAATCTATCTATTTCCTCTCTGTTCAAAATAAGTGACTTTTTGAGTTGAAACCGTCGCATTTACGCCTAATAAATGCAATTAGTTTAGGGAACCTACTAATATTTTTATCTATTATTATGGTTGATGTTTATCGTGGTTTCGATATTGAGTGAAATTCCATAGTGAAAAAGATTAGTGTTCTTCGATTTTTCATATTAAAATATGCAAAATATCTTCATTAATTTGATTCAAAGTGAGTTATTTTTCTGTACACCACACTAAATATTCCTGATACATCTTCTCATACAACTTCCTTGATTTCGATGGTAGAAGATCAAGTTTTGCTTCCTCAACGAACTCAACAAAATCCTTGGTTTTTCAAAAACCATTTAAACACAATAATGGCGCGACTCAAAAGTAAATTTGATTTGGTTGCTATGGCCATAAACAATGTTATTAAAATACGATTTGGATAAAATTAAAATATTGCTATTGTCAGTGTAAATTGCTCTCAATCAAAACATATAGACTGGGTGAGTCAAAATTATTTTAATTGCAAAATATAATTTAATGAAATAAATACTGGCATAAAATTACGTACGTATCTCGGTCGTAAATAGCGTTTAGCACCCTTGGCGTGCAATATTCCCGCTATCGGGCGCTAAACGCCTATATTACGGCCTAAATACATAAATAACAATTTTTTTACATTTTCAAAACATACGCGGACGAAACTGAAGGCAAAAGCTAGTCCATTCAACATGGAAATATTTGTATAAACATTACTTCAGTATATTTTCACATCGAGCGGGCAATTAAACAATTAAAGCTAACTACAATGGTTACGAACCATTGAAATTTCACTTTTCTCCAATTCAGAGTCCGATCACTCCAGTAGAAAAGAAAAATGCTTTTTACTCGATTTACTACACTTACTGCTGAATAGCAGCGCGATCAAAAATAGTTATTTATAAAATGTTTTTATTGACTTTCTCTTGATTTTTATCTCCTGTAAATCAACACCTACGCTCAGTGAATGCATTGCATATTTATTGATAGTAATGCTGCTACTTTTGAAATGAAGAACTTTCATTATTTCCAAGAGGTTTTCATCGAAAAACTAGACTGAGGAACTATTGGCATTTGTTTACCTAAGAAATGTTTGCTCCACTCTTTCCTGGTTCTGAAAGCATAATTAAAGCTATACTCCCACGTAAGTGGTGCAATTGGTTTTGTTGACTATTTGTGAGATTGAGCAACTGACTCAAAGTTAGGAGAACTACAGATTACGTACGTGATTTATGTGTTCGTTTTCACAAGTTATTCCGTATTTCAGGAACTCTTAGGTGATTTATTTTTGGGTGCTTTCGACTAGCTACGATTCCTGTTTGATATTTTTTCCTAAATTTTATGAATATAGAAATGATCAGTGTTTTGAACTGAATATTCCCTTTTCAACAAAACGAATATTTACCGATGGCCATGACTTATGGTACAATAAAATTTTGATAATATAGAAATACTATATTAGAGGAGCAGCGTTGATTTGGAAGTTATTTCATACCGACGAAAATATAATAATAATAGTTTTTCCTTTAAACATGAGAAATCTGAAGTCAGCTACTCCAGTAGCGATGGAGCTAGAGGTTAGGGAATGTGAAAGTTTTTAAAAAAAATAGCTACGAGTATTTTCATGAAGTGTCAAAATTTATGGGATGGTTTTTTGATATAATTTTCAACCAAAAAATAATAATCAGCTGTATTGACTAGAGCGGATTATAAGTCACCAGTCACCAGTCACGTATACAGGGTGACCCAGAGGTGTGTGCAAGCTCCATAAGTTTTTTCTATGCAAGCACTATGCACATTCTAAAAATGTTTCCATTCAAATACATATATATCCCGAACATAAGATAAAAAACTGAGTTCTGTTTTCTTTAAACGGTAACCCCCTTATTTTTGTTACATTTTTGGATTCGCCACTGAATTGTCGATATAACACACCCATATTTCTTAGACTTAGAGTGACCCATTTGAAAGCGGGCCACCTCTCTAAAACTGTTATTTATTATCCGATTCAGAAGTTTTTTTTCTCAGTAGATAGAGCATCAATAGTTCTAGTTGAATGCCAAAAATTCGAAATAAAAATTTCATGGCCTACTTCGAATTTTTTTCAAGGTAAAAAATCCAAAAAACATACTAGCGATTTTTTTAAATAAAATTTGGATTTGTGATGCTTTCAAATGGGTGTGACCAAAATTTCATGATTTTGAGGTTATATTATGTTTCTGGACTAATGCTAATACATTTAAATATCCTAAGATTTAATTCACATTAAATTTTTAACTTTATGTTGTGTGAAATGATCAAGTTATCAAATAGAATGGTCGAGAACCATTATGAAAATGGGCAATAAATATATATTCAATATCTGCGATGAACCTCTCAAGGCGAACTATGTTATGTCTAGGAAGAACATCCACACGTTAAAAAAATTTTGACTTCACCAATACCTCTCAGTAGGCATTCGAAGAAATGCCACAATAGAACAAATACAATATTTCCAACATCCTTCAAAGTCATCTTTGGGAAGTGCATATTTGACTTGGTTGATTTTACAGAATGGGTCAGGAGTAATGTCAACGTATTTATTTCAAATGTGACTCTGCATATTTTTATGAGTATTTAGAAGTTTCTCAAAATCATGACCGTGTCATGAAAGTATAAATATTTTAGTTGACCGTAACTCCCCGTGTTGAAAAGTATTGCTTATAAAGGGATTCGGGAAAATCAAATTGCTGATAAGCGCTCTAATATTGACCCATCTAATATATCCTTTCATTACCTTATAAAAGGTTGAGTAAGAACTTTTATGCAGATACATGCACTTTTTTTACATGTCATATGAGCTTACTTACACACGTTATTAAAAGCCTTATAATATTGTTTATAAACGCTGACAAAACAAAGCGTGGAGTGTTCTCTACCGCTAAATAAGCATTCATGTGCCTTTTACAGATTTTCCGGAGGCTATATTAATTGTGCCTATTTTGGACGTGAAGATACTTCATTTATGCTGAAATATTGTTTTCAACTCTAATTTTTACAGCATTACACACCACACCATGCCCTCCTTAAGGTTGAGTGCCCATAGATAATAATCCCCTTCACGCTATGTGTGAACGAGAGTTACTATCCACTTGTCATCCTCCCCCGCTCCCCTTGAATTTATGAATTTTGGCAAAAAATTCTTAATCTCCGACCCCAAAAACCTCCACATATCAATTTTGACTAGAATCGGACCATAATCACAGAGATCGTCCGCCATCTTGGAGCCGCTATTTTGAGAAAAGGCCATAAATAAAATAAACGTGTTCAAGAGAGAGAAACGTATAACCTATAAAGAATATGACAGGATTGACAAGTGACAAGAAGATGTAGTAGAACTTGGCAACAGAAATATTACCAGGACGTTATAGGCAAGTTTCATAAGGTCTTCCGAAACACAAATAACACTATAGAACGTTTCTGTTCCTTGTGGTAACAAAACTTAAAGCTATATAGCGTTACTAAACGAAGGTGTTCGTAACCTCTATAAATGCTTTATTTAAGCTCTTTAAGGGGTTTATAAGGGCAACGGTAATAGTCCCGTTACCTAACTACATAAATTCATTGGGATATAACCGAAAGAAGACTGCATACTGTTGAAACCATCTTCATTTACGAAAGTATGTGGTTGAAATAGTGTCAAAAATAGATCAAATTAATTTGAGTACTTATTCAAAAGATCAACGAATTTTCTATAAAATCGGCTTGATTGTCAATTACTGTATCTCTAATAGTATAAAAGTTACAGGTGCTTAATAACTGAAGTAGCGCCTTTAGCATTCCCAAATAAAAGATGCTATATATAAAATAACCAATAAAAAACTTTTTAAAGACAACCTTTTATTTAAGCCATGTACTAAAACCTATAAAATAAGTTCAAGTCATCGCTGACAGTGATTTAATTATTCTTTCTTGAAATAGATGGTTTCAAAAAGCTTGTCGCGCGAATGGCAATAAAATTAATACTTCCACAAGTTGATACTTACCAACCAATCATTGCCCAATAGAATTAATTGGTACCTACTTTTATGAAGGTTTTTGAAACCAAATAATTCAACAAAAAATAACCAAATCATTATCAGCGATAACTTAAACTTATTTTATACGTTTTAGTACACGGCTCGAATAAAAGCTTGGCTTTAAAAAGGTTTTTTATTAGTTATTTTATTATAATACTCAAGTATAAAATAGAATATCACACATGACAGTAAAAAGGCTGTACCTGCTCGTGGAATTAATCCACTGGCTGGATCAACATTTGCCACTCACAGGTAAAGCATATTTTCAGCATCTTATTATAATAAATAACTATTTTTTATTTGTGTTAATAAGAATGCTATTTGACAACATTCTATCATTCACCTAGTCCATGAGTCTTTCTCTTCCTTATAGAATATGACAGAAGCAGCTAATTTGTGACGAACGATGAAGCCATAAAAGTCAGATCAGAATACCTTCATCTGTCAGCAATAATTTGTGAAATCAATCTCATCGGGTTTTATAATATTCCATTGCTGATTTGAAAGTGACGACAACACTGATACTTTCACAAACAAAATAGTATTCCATTGAATATCGCATCAGGTATCTTTTTTTTGTTACTCAAGTCTACAAAACATCAGTATTCTTACTTGTCCATAGCTTTTCTAAACAACAATAACTTTTTTAAGGATGCATATTCATGACGAATAATTATTTCATCAAGGATAACACGTAGTTTCTGTATGTATATGTTGTGCGTGTAAAATTTCGTTTAATCGAACGATGATGTAGAGATAATTGTTCTATCATATTGTAGCTGACCCCACAGGCGATGTCCTCTCCAAATTTCTATATTCCCTAAAAGAACTTATAAATATATATACTTTAAAAAAGATTTTAAAAGTTGTTTATTTTGTTAATTATAATTTTTTAAAGTTAACAAAAATGAAAAATTAAAAAAATATTGTTAAATTCTTTTTTCATCCATATATTTTGTTATTGCTCTTTTCGTATCAAACGAAGGCATTCAATAACATTGAAATTTTTAGGAATTTGTTTATAAATTGTTTATAAACAAATTGATTAGTTGAATATTTTTGATTTTTTCTCTGCCATTTTGTTTCCAGAGAATATAATTATTTATAAAAAAAATCTACAAAATTGTATTTATTGTTTATAATATTTTTTTCATAATTCCATTATTTGAATAATTAGTTAAAATATTTTTTGTAAATAGTAATTGGCATTCCTCAATAAAATAACAAGAAAATAAAAAAAAAATATTGAAAATTTATTGTTTTTAGTAAACAATTTGTTATAAACAAATTTCAAATCTCGTTATATTTTCTTCTGAAACTACTAAAAATCACAAAAACAACCATATGCAACAAAAAGTCAAAAACAATTTTTTATATTTTTTATAGATTTAAATAAAAATAAAAAAAATCGAGACTTTGTTGCATATGGGTGGGTGTTTTTGTAATAGTAGTTTCAGAAAAAATATATTGAGATTTGAAATTCGTTTATAACAAATTGTTAACTTTTTGTTATTCTATTGAAAAATTCCAATTATTATTTACAAAGAAAAAAAATGTTTTAACTTAATATTTAAATAATGGAACTATGAAAAAATTATAGCAATAATTTTTTTTTTCTGTAAAATAATTATATTCTTAGACAACAAAATGGCAGAAAAATTTGTTTAAAAAATATTCAACTAATCAATTTGTTTATAAACAATTTTAAACAAAGGTGCTAAATTTTTTTTTTTCGAATGTTATTGAATGCCTTCGTTTGATGCAAAAACAGCATAAAAAATATATGGATAAAAAAACTAACAATATTTTTTTATTTTTTATTTTTTGTTAACTTTAAAAAATTATTTTCCCTATTTTCAGCGTTAAATTAAAATTATAGATAATGAGATAGTCGGGACTTTTGATTGGAAATTTTTCCTCTTTGAGAATATTTTTTTCGATTTTCGCTATCTTCCTTTTTGAGTTATTTCCAAAAAACTGAACCCCTTTGTTTGTTTTTATTGTTTGTTAATAACAATTGCAATTTTCGTCAGCAGAAAAAAACCAAAAAAATATTTCTCAGAATTGCATCCCGAATCGAATAAGCCTTTACTCATATTTTTTGGAGACTTGGAACTATTTTTCGCAGGAAACTCACTTTTCGATTAGACTAAATAGAAATGAAAGTTGATGGAATAAGGGATTTTAACTCACTACATACATTGACTTGATATTTAAATTCAAATATACCTTTTTCAGCAGTTAGAAAGCCTCAGTTTTCAAGTAAAGCAATGAATAATTTTCAATCCCATACCAAGGAATCTTTTTCTTAATCGGTTCCAGATACAAACATATTTGATCTGATAGTGAAAAATTTATATATATTTCAGGTTTTGGGTGAGTTCAAGAGCAGTGAATGATCATTGTGAATGAATGAATCTGTAAAACGAAGCATTTAGAAACGATAATTATTCGGAAGCGATTTCTTCGATTTTGGATCGAAAAGAATTGTTGTAACTTCCCCCGTTGAAAATTATAGGAATAACCTGAATTCTGGTAATTTTATCCAGTTTTAAATGTGATTCGGGAAATATTCTCATCAAATAACATTCGTGCTAGAGGATTTTATCGCAAAAGTTTTAAATTTTCCCTCAACCATTGAAGAAATGGCCAAGGGCATTCTTCAAAGAATTTTTTAAAATGTTTCCCGTTACCTCTGCTGTACCGTTTGACTGCGGATTAAAAGGAGGTGATGTTATATGTGTAACATCGTACTTACTTACAAATGTCTGAAATTCCGAACATGTGAAGTTTCGGGCATTGTCAGATACTAAATATTTGGGTATTCCCAAATCGGGAAAATG
This sequence comes from Gonioctena quinquepunctata, assembly GCA_018342105.1. Classification (NCBI taxonomy): domain Eukaryota; kingdom Metazoa; phylum Arthropoda; class Insecta; order Coleoptera; family Chrysomelidae; genus Gonioctena; species Gonioctena quinquepunctata. The sequence continues at coordinate 146,504 of JAFIRS010002972.1, forward strand.
TGGAGTAAAGTGCTTTTATTGTAAAACTTGAGGTCATCGTTTTTGTAGGCAATACCTCAATCCATTTAGAATGCGCGTCTATAGTAGTGATTTAAGAATGGTCCGAAATAATCAATATGTATTCTGTAAAAAATTTCTTCAGGCCATTTCCAAGGAATTAATGTATGTTTTGGAGGACTGGCCTTATTGAGAGAACAATTTTGACATGATTTGGACAACCTTTAGATATCATCATTGATTCCGGGCCAATAAAAATGATTACGAGCATCTTGACGACACCTAAGTGAGACGAATGGAGCTGTGCCAATATGCGCTTTTTTTGTCCGTCCGGTATTACAATTCGATGATTCCAAAGTAAAATGTTATTTTCAATTGAAAGTTCATGTCTAATTGGATAGAATTGTTTGAATTTTGCGCCATTCTTTGAAATTTTAGGCCAACCAAATCTAACGTATTTGATAACCTTTTGTAAGACTTCGTCAAACTGTACGTGTTGTCTAATATGCTCGAAATGAACAGTTTCTAATCCATTTTAGGAAAAATAGTTGAAGTAATCAACATTAACAGATTTCCACTCATTTCCACCGTCACTAGGTATAGGTAAACGTGAAAGAAAATCTGCGTTATTTTCTGCGGACTTTACATATTCAATTTTATAGCGATAATTGCAAAGGATTACTGCCCAGCGACGTATCCTATTATAATATTGCGGTATACCTTTTTTTGGATTGAAAATTGCCATCAAGGGCTTATTGTCAGTTACCTAGGTAAAATTCTCTATTGTACAAGTACTGATTGAACTTGCATAAGGCATAAATTATACTGAGACCTTCTCTCTCAATCTGGCTATAACCTTTTCCAGCATCTGAGAGCGTACGGCTCGCATATGCTATAGGTTTCTCCACTTTATTCGGTAAAACATGACTTATTACACCTCCAATACCATAAGGACTTGCGTCAGTTGTATGTTTCAACTCATAGTCCGGATTATAATGCGTTAATACACTTGCTGACATTAATAAAGGTAAATATCTAGTTCCATCACACATGCACTCTGAATATGGGGAAAATACATTTCTTACGTGTTTTTGCCTCCTGAACACGAATCCAAAAAAATGCGGCGGTCTCATACCGTTCCCGAGTTACAGCACTTTTTTGAAATGAAACTAACCTCATTTTCAAGCACCGTTTTCTCGCACAAAAATCACTCAAAATGCCTCCTTTTTTTAACCAGCATAAACAATACACCCTAAATCACTTATTTTAGGTACAACTTTGCACAAAATATCGTCGTTTTTATCGAAAAAATCCTCCTTCTTACAAAGTTGCAAATGAACAATTTCCGTTCCATTTAGTAACTTTGCCTCATTTTTCATGTTGGTAATAAATGAATCACCGCCAACTTTTCGAATTCAAATGTGAGCAATAGTTTCCTCTTCATTTATGTGAGCAAGTGTTGTGGGCGGTGATTCCCTTATTGCCAACATGAAAATTGAGGCAAAGTTACTAAATGTCTTGTGTCAAAGGAACGAAAATTGTTCATTTGCAACTTTTGTAAGAAGGAGGATTTTTCGATAAAAACGACGATATTTGTGCAAATGTGTCGAAAATAAGTGATTTAGGGTGTATTGTTTATGCTGGTTAAAAGAAGGAGGCATTTTGAGTGATTTTTGTGCGAGAAAACGGTGCTTGAAAATGAGGTTAGTTTCATTTTAAAAAAGTGCTTTAACTCTTTCGTGTTCAGGAGGCAAAAATACGTAAGAAAAGTATTTTTCCCATATTCAGAGTGCATGTGTGATGTAACTTAATAAATCTTTAATCTTTCTGAATGCTGAATCACACTCACGACAAATGAATTGTCTTTCTTTTTTAAGCGAGCTTATAATGGATTCAACACTGTTGCCAGGTAGGGAGTGAATTTACCATAATAATTTATCATTCCAAGTATGGATTTCAATTGAGTGACGTTTTCAGGAACTGGAGCATTATCTATCGCAAGAAGTTGCAAACCGTCCTTATTGATTACATAACCCAAGTATTGTACTTCGGACTGATGAAAACTACATTTATCGACACCGACTCTCAAACCAGCTTCTTGTAAACGATCAAGAACCTTTTCGAGTCGCAAATTATGCTCAATATTATTTTTTCCGCAAACTAAAATATCATCTAGGAAAACTACGATCCTTCAATATTTTGTAATGGAGATTCCATAATTTTCTGGAAATTGGCACAGGCGCATGCAACACCGTAAGGTAGGCGTTGATATTGAAATAAACCCTTATGGGTAGATATCGTTACAAGTTCTTTTCATTTATCATCCAAGCATATCTGCGCATACGCTTGAGATAGATCTATTTTTGAGAATATTGCACCACCCTGTAACCTAGAAAATAAATCGTCTATCCTGGAAAGTGGTCAATTTCAAGAACAGGATTGATTGTTATTTTGAAATCGCCACATATGCGAACTGAACCGTTCTTTTTCATTACTGTGACGATGGGAGTTGCTCAAGGTGAATAATCAACGGGTTTCAAAATTCCTAGCTCTACTGAGCTGATTAGTTCAGCATCAACTTTATCTTTTATACCATAAGGCAAGGGCCTAGCACATCAGTGTGAAAGCAGCCACCAGTTTCATCCATGAATCTGTCGCGGCGATACGAAGTGTTCTCGCCCGCCAGCGGTCCCTAAAATGTGTTGGAATTTCATGGCCAGAGCCATTAATTTACTATTTGATGGGAAAGTTTTCGTGGATGGGGATTTTTTTGCATAAACCTGTGCTATTCGAAGTGCTTTACAAGATCTATATATCGAAATATTTTGTCGCACAAAAATTTGGCCCTCACAACGAATTAAATTGATTTTCAAAAAAATTCCAAAACTCCTTCAAAGTTTTCGTGGAGGGGGATTTTTTTGCATAAACCTGTGCTACTTAAAGTGCTTTACAAGATCTATATATCGAAATATCTTGTCGCACAAAAATTTGGCCCCCACAACGAATTAAATTAATTTTCAGAAAATTCCAAAACTCCTTCAAAGTTTTCGTGGATGGGGATTTTTTTGCATAAACCTGTGCTACTTAGAGTGCTTTACAAGACCTATATTTCGGAATATTTTGTCGCACAAAAATTTGGCCCTTACAACGAATTAAATTAATTTTCAAAAAAAATCCAAAACTCCTTCAAAGTTTTCGTGGATGGGGATTTTTTGCATAAACCTGTGCTACTTAAAGTGCTTTACAAGACTTATATTTCGAAATATTTTGTCGCACAAAAATTTGGCCCCCATAACAACGAATTAAATTAATTTTCAAAAAAAATCCAAAACTCCTTCAAAGTTATTGTGGATGGGGATTTTTTTGCATAAAGAAGCACACGTTTATACAAAAAAATCGCCATCCACGACAACTTGGAAAGAGTTTCGGATTTTTTTTTAATTAATTTAATTCGTTGTGGGGGCCAAATTTTTGTGCAAAAAAATATTTCGATGAATAGATCTTGTAAAGCACTTGAAGTAGCAAAGGTTTATGCAAAAACATTCCCATCCACGGAAACTTTGAGGGAGTTTTGGAATTTTTTTGAAAATTAATTTAATTCGTTGTGGGGGCCAAATTTTTGTGTGACAAAATATTCGATATATAGATCCTGTGAAGCACTTTAAGTAGCACAGGTTTATGCAAAGAAATCCCCATCCACGAAAACTTTGAAGGAGTTATGGAATTTTTTTGAAAATTAATTTAATTCGTTGTGGGGGCCAAACTTTTGTGCGACAAAATATTTCGAAATATAGGTCTTGTAGAGCACTCCAAGTAGCACAGGTTTATGCAAAAAAATTCTCCATCCACGAAAACTTTGAAGGAGTTTTGGAATTTTTTTGAAAATTAATTTAATTCGTTGTGGGGGCCAAATTTTTTTGCGACAAAATATTTCGATGAATAGATTTCGTGAAGCACTTAAAGTAGCAGAGGTTTATGCAAAAAAATTCCCATCCACGAAAACTTTGAAGGAGTTTTGGAATTTTTTCGAAAACTTATTTAATTCATGAAATCGCGCCCCAATATTGGAATTGCCCCATTTCTTATGACAAATATATCTATGAAGTGTGAAACATCATTATACAATAGTTTAGCTCGAAAAGTTCCCATTGGAATCATTTCATCGCCATTATAAAAATGCAGAACTTTGTCCGATGGAATAAGAGAATAGTTATTGAAATTGATCGAATAGAATTTGCTGAAACCGCTGAAATACTTGCTCCCGAGTCCAGTTGAAAATTATATTTTTCTCATCAATCATAACTTTGGCATAATAAGGTTCATTACTTACCAAACATGAATTAATTGAAAAACATTCATCATCATTTACTTCTAGAAAATTTTGAAAAATCTGTGAATTATTTTCCCTATTTTGTTTGTTTGGGCATACTGGTGCCAAATGTCCTTTGATTTTGCACACATTACACGAAAACTCGCTATAGCGACACTTGATTGTTGGATGATTTCCCCTTCCACAAACTTCACATTTTTGGCTTGCACTTGCACTTGTTGACGGTCGACTCGCACTTGCACTCGTTGACGATCGACTCTGCGCAGGATGCCTAATGTGACGTATCTTCCTATGTGACACGTGAGGAAGACCTTGATATCTGGTCCCTCCAACAAGGTATTCTGCTGGCGGCCATTTTGCATAAGCATTTCGAATGGCATCATTGAATGAACAGTCTGTCTTGTCGTCGAAAAGTCTGTCTTGTACTGTTCCATTTTCAAAACCAATAACGAAACGGTCTCTTAATAGCATATCGAGTACATTTGCATCGAAATCACAGCATGAAGCAAGACTTCTCACCCTTGCGGCCTACTCTGATGAAGTTTCCTGCGGTGATTTTGTTGCATTGTAGAATTTATAATGATAGGCAAACACTGACTCACTGTCTCTGAAATGGTCGTTGAACAATTTTGTCAAATCTACATACTCCTTTTCTTCTGGTATATTAGGTAATCCTAGATTGTAGATTAATCTGTAGGCTTCTTCACTAAGAGCGTTCAATAATATGGCACGTTTTTTAATATAGTCCGTTATACCATTCACTACGAAGTAGCTATCCAGTCTGCGAATGAAGATTGTCCAATCACTAGTATGAGGATCAAACTCTCTGATGTGTCCCAAATTCGCCATTTTATCGTATTTGGTAACAAACTCGAACTTATATTGGTTAATCGCTCGTCGCCAATGCTTATTCTGGGGGTTTTAATGTTAGTTTGAACAAGAAAACAATGAATTCCCCAGTTAACTTCTTTATTTAATAACGCAGTGTTTACAAGGAACATTCGATCGGGACTGATGTTTCCAACAATAGCAGGTGTGGAAACAAACAACCTATATAAAAAGTCTACCTAAGAAATACATAAAAGCATCGATGCGCGGTACAGTCGGGGAAGAAAACATATTGGAATTGAATACACTACACTTTCTATTATATACGAGTCTGTATGACGAGCATCTAGCCCTTGCTCATACGATTCTGAAGTGTACGAAACCATCCAATTGCAGTTCTGCTAGCGGGAAATTTAAAATGATACTGAGCGGTAGATATACGGGAAGATATTTTTGTTTCTTTTTATTTCTATATAACGGTGTTTAGATGAGTATATCGTTTTACCCACTGCGCGACGTAATGTGTTTATCATGTATGTATGTTTGTTCTTTGTGACGCTCTTGAGACCAATCGCGTGGGCCGATTTTGATGATTCTTACGTCAATCGAATTGTCTTAATGTTGCGAATGTCACTTAAAACATGACAGTAATCAAAATTCAATACGGCGATAACCAGACGCCATATCGTGAATAAAGACATGACACTAATAATCAAAATTCAATATGGCGACAACCAGACGCCATATTGTGAAAAATCCTAACTAAAAGGTGCAAAATAGAAAAACTATTAAACTTAACACGTAGTCGGAGGCAATAAAATATCTTCATTTTAAATTAAAGAAGATGCCAATAGTTATAGTCCATCCAATATCAATTGCAGAAGCTGTTTCTATAGGGAGCAAATAAAAACTCACTTCGCTAACACGAGCGTATATGCGAAGAAACGGAACGAAAAAAAATAATCTGTACTACTTGTATACAGTCTCCGTCGGCACAAAGAGCCCGCTGGTCAACGTGGACTTTAGTGACTGCTGTCTGTTCTACAACCGATTCGTCTGGGCCAATCAAGTCGGACATCAATGCTCGCAGGTGTGTCTATACGATGGGAGGTCATAAATCACGCGTTATATTTGTGTTTTAATAGCTCTGAAAGATTGAAAACCAATAGCGTCTGTAGTCTTGGTGTGTGCCGATCGAAATACGTTTTAGGATATTCTAGTTTCTAGTTGAAAGAAATTATTTTTCTTTCTTATGTATTTGTATAAATAAAAGCTTGTCTTTAATTTTTTTCATTTTTCATTATTTATGAAGTATTTTTAAAATCTTAAAATAATAAATGAAATTAGTTATATCCGCCACTGCTGCTCACATGATTTCGCCGCAAGACTTTTTTATGCTTCTTCAATTGATATTTGGAAAACTATAACCTAATTTTCTAACAATATTTTCTGGCCATCGTGTTTAATTTTTTTTGAAGTTCACCTTTTACGCAGTCGGGTTTTTTATTTTTAAATTAACTTCTTTTTGACATAATTCCTTATGTTTTTTGTATGCCGAAGTTGGATCAATGGTGCACATTGAATATGACTATATATCTCAACAATCTTTTCTTATTAGAGAAGCATGGAAAGATCACAAGCTTCGCAGATGGTACAGTTATAGTCTATAAAGACAAAAACTGGAATGATCTGAAACGGAAAATAGAAAAAGACTTAACGGATTTGAAAAAATGGTTTGATTATCGCCTTTCATCAATAAACTTCAAGAAAACAGTATATATACCTTTTAGTAGCTACAAATCACCCCTTCCTAACTACGACATCAACATACAAGGAAATTGCAAAATACGTCCTGAGAATAAGATTAAATATTTAGGCATTATATTAGATAGTCAATTAAGATGGGATGAACATATTAAGTTCCTAATTAAAAACTCAGATGTATTCTATTTAAATTCAAGCACATAAACAAAAAAATATTATATACATAAGCAAAAAATTATTATATACAAAAGCTTGGTAGAATCACACCTGAGCTATGGTATAATAGGATGGGGGGCAGTATCAAAAACCTACTACCACCAATTAGAAGTATCACAAAAGCGATTCCTGAAAATTTTACTAGGAAAGGATCGTAAGTACCCGTCAGACCTTCTTTTTCAGAGAGAGGACAAATGGATCCCAGACAAATATATTTCACGCAAGCCACTATCAATCAGCATTTGAATAGAACAAACTTAAAAACAAAAGTACCTGATTATGCCACACGAAGAAAAGACATATATATTACCACAAATGAATAAATCGATTGGACAAAGAAGCTATATGTACCTTGGACCTAAATTGTACAACTTCCTACCTTCCGTCAAGAACAACCCAAATGAACACATTCAAAGAAAAACTGAAAAGTTCGTTGGAACGCAAGAGAGAGGAACTATTCATTGTTTAATAGAGAACTAAGCATGAAATTCTAAACTTATAATGTACATAGGTAATAGTGTAAATATTTTGAAATTACTACGGTCATCAAAGCATTAATCAAACTTAACAATGTAAAGTTAATTTTAGTTTTGAGTGTTGAGTATTGCTTAAGATTTATATAGCTACTCATATTTAAAAATGCTATATTCTATGCCACGCACGGGTGCCCTCCTGTGGTTTCTCTAAATTTTATTCATCGATGAGATTATTATGTATGTATATACCTTATAATTATGAATTTGTATGATGAATACATTTATTATTATTATTAAATTATGTGTTACGTCAATTTGATATAATATAACGAATAGTATTGTTGTTTGGAAAAAGGAAATCTTTATATATATATATATATATATATATATATATATATATATAATTCTACTGTACGTGTGTGGCACTGAACTCCTTCTAAACGGCTGGACCGATTCGAATGCATTTTTTTTGTATGCGTTTGGGTGGCGCCCTGGATGGTTTAGATTCACAAATCAGCCGGCAGATGGCGCTGCAGTCGGTATCATAAACGGCTGAACCGATTTGAATGATTTTTTTTTGTATGCGTTTGGGTCGCGCCCTGGATGGTTAGGATTCACAAATCATCCCCCTAAATGTTAAGGGTGGTCTACCCCTTAATTTATTTTTTATGTTTCAGATTTTTTTTTATGATACAGCATTCAAAAATACATACAACCCTAATTCCACCCTTCTACGATCAACCCCTATTTTTTGCAAAATTTTATTTTTATTTTGTCATGACTTAGAAAAAAAAAATTCATATTACTCCTAATTTTTACCCTTCTACGATCAACCCCAATTTTTTTTATTTTATAGAAAAAACGGGATAACAGGAAAATGGGATAACGGGACTAACGGGATGACGAAAAAAACAGGAAAAAAAGGGATGACAGGATAAGGGGACAAGCGGAAAACGGGATAAAGAAAAAATGGGATAACAGGAATAACGGGATAACGGGAGAACGGATAATGGGATAACTGGATAACGGGATAACGAAAAACGGGAAAACGGGAAAACGGGATGACAGGATAAGGGAATAACGGAAAACGGAATAACGGGATGAACAAAAAACGGGATAACAGGAAAACGGGATAACGGGAATAACGGGATAACGGGAAAACGGGATGACAGGATAAGGGGATAAGGGAAAACAGGATAACGGATAAATAAAAATGGGATAACAGGAAAACGGGATAATGGGATAACGGGATAACGGGAATAACGGGATAACGGAAAAATGGGATGACAGGATAGGGGGATAACGGAAAACGGGATAAAGAAAAAAAGGGGTAACAGGAAAATGGGACAAGGGAAAAGAAATAACAGAAAACGGAAAAGGATAAAAATCTAGATGGAACAACATAAAGGAAAACATAGAAAAAAAGAAATTCTATGCGGACGAGAGTTTTCGGGAAAAACATTTTAGGGAACATAGAAATTTGGACAGGACAACGTCTGTCGGGTCCGCTAGTATAGGTATAGTATTGCATGGTATTATGACAATTTGATGTGATGGAATAGAAAACGTAAATTTTCAAAGGGAAAAATATTGTGAAAAATAAATGGTGGATACATGAGATTGATGGCAACATATTCTACTACCTCGATATTAATTGATTTATTGGATCGTTTGGAAACATGGAGGGAGCATAACGCTTTTGCCTTACGTGACGAAAATATACAAATATAAACAATCTAAATCTCCATATTGAATTACATTCGAAGTTGAAGAAAACCTGGCCAATCGAGTAACCGAATGAAATGTGTTTGAAATGTTAGTACTCAAAGCAAACATAAAATATAATTAAATATAAAAAAAATATATGGTCGTGTTGGGGATTGAACCTGGACCTCTGGCTTGGTAGTCCCTCGTTTTACGGCAACTCCGTTTGGTCTTTGAAATAATTCGTGTATGTGCACATGAACGTTGTGGAATTTAATATTTCTATTGCACATGTAAGATTTCGGAGCAAAGTAGAAAATATATATAAATCTCCATATCGAAGAAAGGTTGAAGAAAAAGCGCAAGGAACATCGTTCCTGAGGAGGTCCTCCGACCGTACACGTTTTTTTTGTTATTTTTTCTTCTACTTCTCCACCTGAAGAAGCTATTACATAGCGAAACACGTGTCGTGGTTTTGCAAACCCAAATCAGTGAAAATCATCTAGTAAAGTGAGTGTCTTTTGTTTGATTCAATACGGATTTCAATCAAATATTGGCCGCATCAATTCAAAATTTGATTAGAAGTGATAACTTTGTATTTACAATCCATTCATAAAATTTTATTTTAATGATAGAGTGGTTATTGCTCAATCAGAGAATTTTACGTATCAAGTGTAGGAGACATAATAGAATCAATAGAAATTCATGAAGAATGATCTGCCATTCATCTCCAATGAGCTGAAAACATCCATAATAACACCCATACCAATAGTAAAAAATACAAATGACGCAATAAATTTCAGACCAATCATTACAGTATTCGACATTGAAAAAACTGGTTGAACATATACGACGTAAATAACAATATATTCTTAGGAAATCAATCGGGTTTTCGTAGTAAACAGTTTACAACTTACCGCTACCAGTTGGAATCAATTGATGGATAAAGGAAAATACATCATGGCAGTATTGATAATCTAAAAAGAACATTTGATGATGAATGAATTTTATTGCTAAAAATTAACATCCTATGGTTTTAAATCAATTGCTTCGAAATGGTGGAAAGCTACCTCAGTGAACGAAAACAGATAGTGAAAAGAGTTTGAGACAGGTGTGCCACAAGGCAGCGTCATTAGTCCACTAATATTTATAATGTATAATGATTGACATCAACTGTTCTGTCGACTGTGAATTTGTCAATTCATATGTAGATGATACATCGTTGGCAATAAGTGGAGTTGGCTATCCAGAAAATGAATGATGAATTGAACAAACTACAAAAATATTTAAAAATTAATGAACTCAAATTAAAAGTGCAGAAAACGAAGGCTATCAAAATTTACAATCAAAATAGGACCAAAAACATAGATAAAAGTAGTACAATACTATGTATGGACCAATAAAAATAGACTTTGTGGACACAAAATTATAGCATGTCGTTCTCTTGTTTTGGGTAGGAAGGATAATGTTTTGAAATTAACAATTGACATTATTTGTCACTTGATGTAATATATATTCTGTGGTGTGATAGTATATTTGTGCTTCATTCTATTTTTTCAGTTTTGGAAATTATATAATGGTGGATTTTGATTTTCATGGATAATAGTATCTATTGTCTTTGCTTTAACTAACATGATGGTAGATTATGCTTTCCATAGGGAATAAAGTGAGTAGAGAAAAACATTATGGAAAGGAATCAGTATGAAAAAATGGGGGTGATCTGTGAGAAAATATATACTGAATGATTTTGTGATATATTTTACTGAGGTTTTTTATATCGGTTTTATTTTATCATTCAATGTATTTTGGTTAGGTTTTATGTGGACCATCTCTGAAATTTCTCTCTCTCTCTCTCTCTAATATATAATAATATATATATATATATATATATATATATATATATATATATATATATATACAGTGATCGGCAGGAAGTACGCATCATATGGGAAATTCTTTTACTAATAAATTTTGACGAATATCGATATGTGCAATCGCTTCTGCATCAAAAGCAACCCAAAAGACGTTATACAGTGCCGTTCGGCTTTTCTTGTTTGGCGGGAAATTTAAAAAATTTAAAAATTGTGTCTCAAAACACACTTATTTGGGAAAATAATGAAAAATGTTATTTGGAAAAGTTGTTAAGAACGACATTTTATAGCTATGTACGAGTTTGGAAAAAAATCTGAGATGAAAAAATAAAAATCAATTTTTGCCAAAAAAAAATTTCAATTTGGAAAAATACATTTCTGACAAAGAAACTCATTAGTAAAGCCCACGAGTAATATTTTGAATAATATTTTGTAAAGATTCACTAGCTACTTCTATTTTATTCGAAGAAAATTTGAAATCTGTGGATTTGCCATGTGTTCAGCTGCTTCATAAGAGGTCACTGAAATATCTCCAGGACATTATAATCCCGATACTGTTCATTATTAATAAAGGTCCTTGTATCTACATAATTTCAAATTGAATTTTTTATTCAAACAAAAAATAAATTGACTACAAACTTTCGAGTATGCATTAAATTGTTCGGTTTATAATTATTTCAGCTTCTAATTTTATTATAAAATGTAATTATGAAAAAAATTGAATCAATTTTTTGTTCTAATAAAAAATTCATATTAAAATTCTGTAGATACATGGTTCTTTAAAGGCAAATCCACAGATTTAAAATTTTCTTCGAATAAAATAGAAGTAGCTGGTGAATCTTTACAAAATATTATTCAAAATATTACTCTTGGGCTTTACTAATGAGTTTCTTTGTCAGAAATGTATTTTTCCAAATTGAAATTTTTTTATGGCAAAAATTGATTTTTATTTTTTCATCTCAGATTTTTTTCCAAACTTGTACATAGCTATAAAATGGCGTTCTAAACAACTTTTCCAAATAACATTTTTCAATATTTTCCCAAATAAGTGTGTTTTGAGACATAATTTTTTAATTTTTTAGATTTCCTGCCAAACAAGAAAAGACGAACGGCACTGTACAACATCTTCTGGGGTTTCTTTTGATGCAGAAGCGATTGCATGTATCGACATTTGTCAAAATATTATATTAAAAAAAATTCCCATATGATGCGTACTTTCTGCCGGTCACTGTATACTTTTGGGAAGGTTTTCTTGGGTTTTTGATTCTTTGAAATCAATGTTTCAGTAGTTCGTAGGAGAAGACGTTTCGTCCCTGACCGGGGACATTTTCAATTCTTTATTTATTTTTTTTTATAAAAAGAACGTACATGGTTTGCTTGGCAGAAAGTTCGCTATTTTTTTGAAAAAACTGTAAGTAATGATCGTGGTATCATTATTAACTTTTTTTTTCAAAAAAATTGCGAACTTTAGCCAAGCAAACTTTTTCTAAAATAAATAAAGAGTGAAAATGTCCCCGCCAGGCGAAACTCTTCTCTAGACTACTAAACTTGTTTTCAAAGAATCCAAAACAAAACTTCCAAAATATCTCAAAAAGGATTAAAGAATTAAACAAAACTTATATATATATATATATATATATATATATATATATATATATGTACTATAAAATGGAGGAATGAGCATAACTGAAAAGTATGCAGCATCTATCAAATCTAAACTCATCAATGTACTTTGTCATGCGTAACAATGCGAACTAGGCCAACTAGTATGTACCCGAATTATTTTTTTCATAGTTCACTTCAATGGCCACTCGAAAGCTGAAATACTTTCTTCACTTTCGCCCAAAACGAAATAACTACTCGCAATCATAATTATAATCTATTATTATTTACTAGTTTCCGAAAATTAGTCCGAAGCTTTCTACTAAATTATTTCGACATACATCGGGCTCTTTGTTAAAAATTCGTTATGGTCTAGTTTAATTATTGGTTTCTTCAAGAAGATTAGCTGAAGCGATGCTATCAATTTCATCGTACATGAACATGATTTTAATAAATATTCAGCTTAGGAATGAAATTAAACAAAATAAGTTTTGAATGAACATTCATCGAAAAATATGAAGCTCTCACATAGTGTTTCGTATTTATTTGTAGAATTTACTGAGTTTTCGTTTGATATATAAATCGAAAGATAAAAGTTTTTTATTCATAACAATTTTAATCTTTTGTATATGGAACTTCACATATTTTTAACATCTGATGAAGAAACGGCTATTTTGGATGTATAGTAATTCTTTGCACGATTGACTTTCTCTAGTCCTGTGGAATCTGGGGTCTCTGATAGAAAAAGGTCATGAAACCATTGAGTACGCTGACGATATAGTCGTCCTAGAACAGGGGAAATTCAACACCACGATTAGGGATCGCACGGAAAAGGCCCTATAGTCCAGTCATCTTAGTAAGTTCACCTCGGAATTTGAGATACCCAGCTGAATATTTGTATAAACCTGTATTTTGGCATTCTAAAAATTGTCTCAAAACCTACATATGGTAGGGTGTACGCGTCTATTAAAATGTGAGATCAAATGTCACAAAAATCAATTTTTTGCAAATATCTCGTTTTCTATGGGTTTTTCGCTATTTATATTATCAATTAATATTGTAGAAAATTGAATTCTCTACAACTTTTGTTTCGAAAAATTTTTTATACGTTGAATCGTTTCAGAGATAGAGGGCGGAGAGCGCGCGGTTAGAGCATAATGTAAGGTCAACCGGTATAGTCCCGGTAAAAACACGCTATATAAAGTTTATTCATGATTGATAAATGAATTATTAATTTTCATTTGTTATCAACTATTACATTATATTTAATTAAGAATTATCGGAATCGGACGCCTCAGTAAAAAGTTATGCGTGATCATACATAAAAAAATATGATGGAAAAAAAATACGGGTCGAATAGAGAACCTCCTCCTTTTTGGTTTCGTCGGTTTAAAAGGAGACTGAAGGGAATAGAAACCTTCAAATTAGTGCAGTATGAAAATTCAAATGTGTAACAGTATACATGTATACAGTGATTATGTAGTTCCAACTAACCGATTCAACTTAAACACATCAAGAAGAAAAATTGCTGGTTGGCTGGTGTCGGATATAATTATTAATAGATTATTTTTCATCAAAAATTAAAAACGTCTTATTCCTCAAGACTCGATATGTCACGGACTTCGGTATCTATTGCAGATAATTTTTTTCAATATATTTGAAATTTTGTGGAATAAACAATTTCGATTTGAAGAAAATGTATCAACAGAAGATGCCATCGTAAGTCTCGCCGCTGATACAAGCAAATCTGTTGAAAAAAATACGACACTAGATATTTATGTTGATCTGAAAAAGATTTTCGGCACGGTATGTGATTTCTGTAATATTATATGTGGACGATCTGAAAATCATAGCTGGGACAGACTGCGAAAATGATCAGTTGATTCCACAGGCGCCTGCTCACTGTTGACATGCACCTTTATCCTGCTATTCATCAAATTACGAGACACTAAATATTCTAGAATAAAATACATCCGTTAAAATGTTATCAACGCTGCGTATAAAATACAGGGTGTTAAATAATCTCTGTACTAATTGGTGTTCTCATTTATTTCTCATTTCAAATGAATCAGAGTTTGATTTTGGGTAAATCGATATTATGCCGTTTGATGGCACCCAAGAACTGCCTCCTGAAAACGATTCCGAAGTCAGAACGCGATTTTCAGCGCAATTTCTACTACTAAAGGCACTGAAAATTCGCACACATCCGAATTCAAGTATTTATAGTACTTATTTTACACATAAAACTGCCAAAATTTCTCTTTTTACACGCTTTATATTAGCTTAACTTGTATGTTTGTTTGTTTGTTTGTAACCGACTCCTTTGGGTGCGATTTTGACCCACTTCCAGACGTCCGAATGATTTGAAATTTGGCAGGTGTACATAATTCCGGTGACAATGCATTGAGAAATTTATGTGTGAAGAAAAAACGAAATGGCGGCTCCAATATGGCGTACGAGTTTTGTGATTATGGTCCGATTCGCTTCAAAATTGGTATCCGAAGGTTTTTGTGGTCGGAGATTATGATTCTTTTGTCAAAATTGAAAAATTCAAGATGGCGGCTCCAAAATGGTGGACGAGTTTTGTCATTATGGTCTGATTCTATTCAAAATTGGTATATGGGGGTTTTGGGGTCGAATATTATGATTCTTTTGTAAAAATTGGGAAATTCGAGATGGCGGCTTTAAAATGGCGGCCGAGTTTTGTGATCATGGTCCGATTCGCTTCAAATTTGGTATCTGAGGGTTTTCGTGGTCGGAGATTATGATTCATTTGTCAAAATTGTAAAATTGAAGATGGCGGCTTTAAAATGGCGGCCGAGTTTTGTGATTATGGTCTGATTCTATTCAAAATTAGTATGTGTGGGTTTTTGGGGTCGGAGATAATGATTACCTGAAGAAAATTGGAAAATTCAAGATGGTGGCTTTGAAATGGTGGCCGAGTTCTGTGATTATTGTCTGATTCTATTCAAAATTGGTATGTGGGGGTTTTTGGGGTCGGAGATAATGATTACCTGAATTGATAAGATTATTCCATTTTTTAATTTGCAAAAAAATAATAGAAATAATAGTTAAAAAAAAACTAAAAAAACACGCTTTTATAAATGAACCACACTGAAAAGTAGGAAATAAATAACACCTTTTTATAGAAAACCAGACTAAAAAAATAAAAAAAAAAAAAAAAAAATTATTTAAAAAAAAGCGTGGGGTGCATGGTATCAATAATTATATAGTACATTACACACCGAGGCGATACCATGCACCCCACGCTTTTTTTAATATAAAATAATTTTTTTCTTATTTTCTATTTTTTTAGTCTGGTTTTCTATAAAAGCGTGTTTTTTAGTTTTTTTTAACTATTATTTATTTAACCCCAAATTGCGCATTGTATCAAATCCTTTTCGAGTTTATATTTCATATGATGTATTTAAAATTTTAGCTGCAAATCGCATTGTAATAGATCCGCTACAGCTCTATAATCATTGACGTAAGGGCCATTTTCGTAATCAGAGAGAAATATTCACATGAATTTTTAATGACTTTTTTTTGCACTGTTTACATTTTAGTCTCATGATACATTCGGCAGAGGCGTATTGTTTATGCAGCATTTCAATCTATATATTGATAAACATTGTGACAATATTGAGATAATATTCTTGGTTAGTTTATTGATATTGGGTGGAGCCTGGAAGACATTATTTCGCAAAAATTTTATGTTATTCGTGACATTACAGATCCGATACAAAAAGGTTCACAGGTCAATAATGGGTACATAAAGAAAAATGAGCCGCAAAATTCTGACTCAGGAAGAACTTGAGTGATAGTGAAGGTAGATTTGGAAGATACTGATGTAAACAATATAGAAGATATTGACATTCAGAATATTACTATAATTTTTGAAGATGGAATTATATATGGTGAAGATGATGAATAATTAGAAGAAATGATAATGTGAAATGATTCCACGGGTGCTGTATTAGAAGAAAGACGTACAACAGAAGCAGAAGATTCAGAAGATGAAACTTCCGCAGATATAGCCGGGAAAGCGGCCCAAAATAAAAAAGGAGTGAAACAAGTGTCGAAGAAATTGAAAATATGACTTAGAGAAAGACAAATTTAGTAGTCTTTCAGAGGAAACGATGAATTAACTCTTGACATTATGGCTCCCAACTAACATTATAGGAAAACGATTCATTTTTTATGTCTAAGAGCAGGCTGCAGAAAACTTTTAAGTGCCTGGGCAAAAAATCATTCAGTGCCTGGGCAGGATTTTATCACAAGTTTTGTATGCCCTCTCTTCGGAACATTTTTCGTAATGCAACCATATCAATTGAGTAACAGCTTGGAATAAGTCTTAAAATAATATTTTAGGGCCTCGCTGAATCTTAATCTAATGCCTTGGCACAATTTTTTTTCATAACCATAACTATCGAGTAACAACTTCAAACTACAACAAAAGTTCAAACATTTTTCTATTAGAAAAAACATTATTACCACGTCTATGCCTGTTAGGAATACCTGGAAAGACTTTCTATTTAAATCAGAGAAGTAGAACAAATAATCATCCAATAAACAATTATGATTATTTAAAAAAAAAATTTTTTATTATTTCACATAATACAATGACATTTCTTCTCATATATCACAATGAAATTAATAGAAACTTTTATATCTAGAAATATTCATATCTAGCCATCATATCCAGAGGGCATACAAAACTTGTGAACAAATTCGGCCCATGCACTAAATTATTTTTCTTATGGTATCTGTAAGAGCTAACATATCAAAAACATTTCTTTCTGTTACTCGATCGCCCAGGTTTTCTGCAGCCAGCTCTTTGACATTAAAAATGATTTATTTTGGAACGAATATTGGTTGGTCCCAAAACAAATCATTCCTCAATTTCGAAGGGAAAATGAAAATAAACTCTCAGGTATGGGATTCAAACCCCCACCTGTCGAGAACTAGAGCTTAAATCTGGCGCCTGGTTGACCGCTCGGCCAACTGGAGAGATAGTAGATGTCAAAAGTATTTCCAACATCTTATCACATTCGTATGTGGCCATACAAAACTTATGCACAACTTTTGCCCAGGAAGCACATGATTTTTCTTATGTTTGCTGTGAGTACTAACATTTTAAAAACATTCAACTCTGTTACTCGATTTGCCAGGTTTTCTGCAGCCAGCTCAGCCTACAAAGACCTCAAATACCAGTTTTTATGACCCTAACTTAAAAACTAACGGAATCTTTAAATACCAATTTTTATTACCCTAATTAGAAAACTAACAGAACCCGCATACAAACTTCCAATTCCCATTTAGGGGTTGAATTTCCAAGAACACTGAAAATGTATCTCTTCCTCTGTAACAAAGCTTTCAAATTCCATTTTAATGACCGTAACTCTTAAAAACTAATGGTACTCCTGTTCACACTTTCCACCCCCATTTTAACCCCTTTGGGGTTTATTTCAGCGATCCCTGGCAGCTGTTTTGCTTTTTTGTTTTGTCTAGTCAAGTTTTCACAAAATGGAAATTTCAAATGCATTTCATTTTATTTTGGGCAAAAGTAATTTCCCCTATTTGAACGCTGCTGAATCGGAATCTGTCCGGAAGTAAGATATTCAAGATGGCCCAATATGGCCCCGAAACCCCAAATCGGCGCTGGACACAGAAGTGCGTCCAAAATGTGAAGTTATAGGTTTATGAGCATGAGGAATTCAAAAATACACTTCAAAAAAAAACGTTAGTAAGGTTTTTCACTTGAAATTCCAAATAAACTCAAGTTGTCAGGTTCAAGGTTTTTGCGAAAAACAAATCTGCCATTCCACTTCAAATCAAATATAAACAAACAAACGTCATTTTCAGAGGGAACAAAACTTACAGGAACCAAATGATCACTGTGTCTCTGCAGAATTAAGACAGGTAATGTAGGTAGTACAGAGTTTTAAGCAAATACGTTTGCTTTCCTACAACTAAGTTCTTTGAGTTACAAAGTCCTTTAAAGTGGCAAACAACAACTTCAGGGCTTGTCTCGGAAGGAACATAGCGTCATGAAACGTAGTACAACTTGCTTGGCGATAATGGTCCCGCCTCTCTCATACCATACCTGCCAAAGAACATTTTTACAGTATTTTTTTTATGATGTGTTTCAGGCCAACTTACTTGGTAGTGGGAACTTTTTTGATGTGAAGTCCATAGTGCATCTGTTGTAGGTGGAAGGATTCTGGCTTTCTCACAGCTCCAAATGAACTGCTACAGGAACCATATGGATGAGTGAAGGAGTCAATTTAATACAAGATTGGAACCCAACCACTGACATACAATCAGCCATGTGAAGTAAAATGAAAAACTTATGAATGGTGAATACTGGCATGGACTCTTCCGTCAGATAATAATCCCATTCAATTATTCATTCATCTTTTAAGATTTTTCCACAGCAGTATCAACAATCAAATCACATGAAAAATGACGGTTTATGTTAATTTCACAGGTCTTGTTTCCAACGATAGATTCAATTTTTATCATTATTGCAAATTTCTCCAAAATCTCCTGGATGTATATACTTTCATGTGAATGTTCATTATAGCCTCATTGCGACATTCCTTCCTATATAATCAAATCAACAATAATAAATGCATAATTATTCGATCGATCAGTTCCTTGGAATTTCTTTTTGTTCGGTAGGAGAAAGTGCAAGTATTTAATTGCCTGTCTTTATGGAAAACCAAAGGATTTGTTACTGTAATTTAGTAGGAGATTTAAGCCGGTTCTGGCTCTCCCCCCACCACTATGACGTCACGTGTGACCTTGAATGGTTGCAGGTGTGCAATGTGGTGTGTGTTTGACCTTGAGATTTGACTTTGAGATTTGTCATTGAGTTTTGATATTGGGTTTGGTCGACTTTGAAAATTCGACTTGACCTTGAATATGACCGAGATTCATAACATTAAGTTTTGATGTTGGGTTGTTTCGGCAACCCAAGATTTGATCTCGATGTTTGTTTGACCTTGAATAAAGTTGTGGTGTAGGCATACAGTATGCTGCGTAGTCACGACCTTCAGGAATCCTTGCACTCTCCCAAACGATGGAGGGCGTTTCATCCTGTCAGAGAGCTAAGAGTGAACTGCGAGTATTGATGAGTTCCTTGAATATCAAGAGAATCTCCTCAAAATCCATACACATTGCGCATCCCATCGGACTTGTTGTATGGTGGGGTATTTCCCGAAATATTCCAGGAGAAATATTTCGAATCAGTGTCTCCTCCAGTGAGCTATTGAAAACAAGTCGGTGAAATGTATTCGTGTGATTGTGGTA